>ML404224.1:7750-35944 GCA_005239525.1 Nicotiana knightiana | reverse complement strand
CTCTAGGTTGAGAATTGGGTCTTGGAACATTGGGACGTTGACAGGGAAGTCTATAGAGTTAGCTAAGATTCTTCAGAGGAGGAAGATCAACATAGCATGTGTTCAGGAGACTAGATGGAAGGGCACGAGATGTAGACGGGTTTAAACTATGGTACTCAGGGAGCGCTGCGGGGCAAGAATGGGGTAGGTATTTTAGTAGACAGGGACCTCAGGGAACTCGTGGTTGAAGTTAGGAGGGTAAATGATAGGTTGATGAGTATTAAATTGGTAGTTGGTGGGTTTACTGTAAATGTGATTATTGCATACGCTCCTCAGGTAGGTTTGAACCAGGAGGTCAAGAAGAAATTTTGGGATGATCTGGACGAGATGGTACGTAGTATCCCGCACACAGAGAAGTTGTTCCTTGGCGGAGATTTCAATGGTCATATTGGGGCTAGTTCTAGGGGTTATGATGATGTGGATGGTGGGTACGGTTTTAGGGATAGGAATGAGGGAGGTAATTCTCTGTTGGAGTTTGCTTGAGCTTTTGATTTGGTTATAGCTAACTCGAGTTTCCCGAAAAGGGAAGAGCACCTGGCCACTTTCCGAAATTCAATGGGCAAGACACAGATTGATTACCTTCTCTGAAGGAAATGCGATAAAAGTTTGTGCACTGACTGCAAGGTCATCCCGAGTGAGCACCTCACGACTCTGCATAGGATCCTAGTTATGGACCTGGAGATCAAGAGGAGTAGGAAGAAGAGGGAGGGGTGCAGGCAACCGAATATCAAATGGGGTAACTTAAACAAGGACAAAGCTCAGGAGTTAGGGGAGACGTTGGTGGCTATGAGGTCCTGGATGAGTATGGGGGACGCGTCTAGTATGTGGTCCATAACTGCGGATTGAATTAGGGTAGCTGCTAGAGAGGTCTTAGGGGTCACGAAGGGTTCTCCAGGGGTGCATAAAGGGGACTGGTGGTGGAATAGAGAGGTTCGAGGTAAAGTGAAAGCTAAGAAAGATGCTTATTTGAAGCCAGTAGAGAGTACAAACGAGGAGGAAAAAAGGACGTATCGGGAGTGTTACATAAAGGCAAAGAAAGAGGCAAAGTTAGCAGTTACGACGGCTAAGAATGCAGCACTTGCTCGTTTGTACGAGGAGCTCGAGGGAAAAGGTGGGGACAAGAGGTTGTTCCGATTGGACAAGGTGAGGGAGAGGAAAGCCCGTGACTTAGACCAAGTCAAGTGCATCAAGGACGAGGATGGTAAAGTGTTGATGGACGAGACACTCATTATGAGAAGATGGCAGACGTACTTCCATAAACTGTTGAATGAGGAGGGGGATAGATGCATTGTGCTGGGTGAGTTGGAGCACTCCGAGAGTCGGCGGGATTTTGGGTATTGTAGGCGGATTACGGTAGAGGAGGTGGAAGGAGCGATGCGTAGGATGTGCAGGGGCAGAGCAACGGGGCCAGACGAAATCCCAGTGAAATTCTAGAAGAGCGCGGGGCGAGCAGGTTTGGAGTGGATCACTAGGTTGTTTAATGTTATTTTTAAGGCAAAGAAGATGCCCGAAGAATGGAGGTGGAGTACGATGGTTCCGATTTACAAGAACAAGGGTGATATCCAAAATTGCAACAATTATAGAGGTATCAAGTTATTGAGTCACACTATGAAGGTTTGGGAGAGAGTGGTGGAGGCCAGGGTGAGGAAGTGCGTGTCTATTTCCGAGAATCAGTTTGGATTCATGCCAGGGCGTTCGACTACGGAAGCGATTCATTTGGTAAGGAGATTAGTGGAGTAGTACAGGGATGGGAAGAAAGATTTACATATGTTGTTTATTGACCTTTAGAAGGCATACGATAAAATTCCGAGGGAGGTATTGTGGAGGTGTTTGGAGGTTAGTGGAATTTCGGTAGCGTACATTAGGGTGATTAAGGATATGTATGATGATGCTAAGACTCGGGTAAGGACCGTAGGTGGTGACTCAGACCTTTTTCCTATGGTGCTGGGGTTGCACCAGGGATCGGCTCTTAGCCCATTTTTGTTTGCCTTGGCGATGGATGTATTGTCGTGTCACATCCAAGGGGAGGTGCCTTGGTGCATGCTATTTGCCTATGATATAGTGTTGATTGACGAGACGCGTAGCGGAGATAACGCGAGGTTGGAGGTTTGGAGACAGACCTTGGAGTCTAAGGGTTTCAAACTGAGTAGAACCAAGACAGAATACTTAGAGTGCAAATTCAGTGAGACCGATGATGCAGACGTAGAGGTTAAGCTTGATTCTCAAGTTATCCCCAATAGAGAAACTTTTAAGAATCTCGAGTATGTTATCCAGGGTAACAGGGAGATTGAAGAAGATGTCACACATCGGATCGGAGCAGGGTGGATGAAGTGGTGGCTCGCTTCCGCTGTTCTATGTGATAGGAATGTGCCGTTAAAACTTAAAGGTAAGTTTTATCTAGTGGTGGTTCGACCCGCTATGTTGTATGGGGCTGAGTGTTGGCCAGTCAAGAACTCCCACCTGCAAAAGATGAGAGTATCAGAGATGAGGATGTTGAGATGGATGTGTGGTTGTACCAGGAGATAGGATTAAGAATGAAGCTATCCGGGACAGAGTGGGAGTAGCCTCCGTGGAGGACAAGATGCGGGAGTCGCGACTGAGATGGTTCAGACATGTTAGGAGAAGAAGCATTGATGACCCTGTCAGGAGGTGTGAGAGGTTGGTCATGGAGAGTTTGAGAAGGGGTCGAGGTAGGTCTAAGAAGTACTGGGGAGAAGTGATTAGGCAGGACATGGCGCTGCTTCAGCTCACTGAGGACATGACACTTGATAGGAGGGTGTGGAGGTCGAGGATTAAGGTAGAATGTTAGTAGGTAGTTTATAGTGTTCAGCGTTAGGCTTAGAAGCATGCATTTCCCTTCCTATTCTTAGATTTTTATTACGGTATGTGGTTTGTTCGCCTCAGATATTGTATTCCTTGCTGCTATTATTAGATACTATTTATCTTTTTTCTTCCATCCCTTTTTTTTTCTTTCTTTTCTTTTTCTTTTTTTCTTTTTCTTTTTTCTTTCCTACTTGCTTCCTTCTCCTTCTTCTTACCCTTTCTGAGCCGAGGGTCTATTGGAAACAACATCTCTACCTGCATTAGGTAGGGGTAAGGTCTGCGTACAAACTACCTTTCTCAGACCCCACATGTTGGGATCAAACTGGGTTTGTTGTTGTTGTTGTTGTTCTTCGAATCCATTCCTTTCAATATCGGTGGTGCCCTCGGTATATGGTCAACTCGGGAGTTGTAAGTATCTACCTTTTTATCGTTGGCCTCGATTTTATTTTATCCTGATTCAGTTCTCTTAGTGAGCTCCTTGAGCATCCTCATTGTAGCAAAATGGGTCGTCGAAGTGTTTGTTATCACCCGATCTTTCCGGCACCGGCTCGGTATAGCGAGTAGTCTCCCGCTCGACCCTATTTGAAGCTCTATGCTGATTTTATAACTGAGCAATGGCGATTTTTTGAGCTTGAAGCATTTCAAATATTACTTGGAGGCTGAATCCTTCGTCTCCTCTGCCTCGTGTACCTCGATCGTCAGTTCGGCCTTCCCTGCGTATGCTTCTCTTGGGATCTGCGCCTAAGTCCGCATTCAGAGCAACATGCGAACCGACGTCGATCGGGTTGACAGGCAGTGCTCCTCCAAGATCAGCTTGTGTTACTTTGATTCCTTGAGCAATAACATTCTCGTTTTCCCTGTGAAGTCCGAGACCATTGTCACAGTGTGTAGATTTGTTCTGTGAGTTTGAAATGATTCAGCCTGAAAACAAAAATTCTTGACAAGAACAAGCGTAAAATTGTGTGTTTTACCAGAATTAGTACTGAGAAATCACTATTATCCCTAGCCCTATGGTGGATGCCAAACTGTTTACCTCGAAATTCGAGTAACAATTAAACTTGTATTGTGGTTTTAAGGATACGTGTTGTGATTCAATTCCAATTGATAAATAACGAACTAAGTAAATGAATTGAATGACAAAACAAATCAAACCAGTTTTATGGAAATATATCGACCTCGGTTAAGGACAACCTCAGTGATCAAGTATTAAGAGCAGTAAGAACAGTAGTGAAAAATAAGTAAATAGAAAGCAACGTGTATATTATTTCTCAGTGAATGTATGATGATTACAAATAAATAGTGTCCCCCTTTATATAGTAGCGGAATCCTAAATAAAGTACAACTCTAATTGCGGAAATAAATCCAATGATTAATGTCAATAATCGCTAGTAGTTCAATTTCTTCCGAAATTTCCGCCGCGATCTTTGGTCGGTTACTAGTATCTCACTATTCCGTTACTCGACGTTGGTCATGCTTGGTCTCAATCCTTAGCGTATGCTTCGATCTTCGAGCTTCGTACTTTTCCATCCAGCTCAAACTAGTCCTATCACGAGCTTGTCTTCGAGTTAGCGCATTGAACTCATCAAATCGGGCATACCCGGTTTCGACCGTATACAAACTCCCTTTTTAACACAAAATCACATAGAATTTTAAGAAAAGTTAAAAAGAAATAGACACAAACCAATGTCATAGTTAAAAATAACAAAAAAGAATTTATTGTAAACAACCATAAAAAAAAGAAAAATGACTCTTTAATTTATAGAAGATTACCCTTTCAAGTAAATAAGAACCTAAAACACATTTTATTGTATACTCTTCAATCTTTATATCAATAATTATCCAAAAAAGGCAATATTCTATATATAGAAAGAAATCTCGATAGAAAATATGTGAAGCTCAAATATGGAAAAAAACAAGAACAACCCCATTTCCAGCCAACAACAAAATATACATTAATTGACTATAGAATTTTAATAGAACTTAGGTCGCGCCACCTAGGTCAATTGAAAATACAAAGCCCCAAAGTAAATCAACCGGGACCAATATCTATCCTTTCCATAGAAGATATGGTTTTACGAATAGCAGCAACACATACATTTCACTTTAAAACCCATTCTTTAAACCCATTCTTTGAACCCTGCTTTTGGCCTGAATATTCCGTTTGATACACCAAATTTAATGTGGTAAAACAGGTCGATAATGAATTTCTTGAGAGAGAAAGAGAGAAGAGATACTAACAGAGATTGAAGATTTTTTTTATACTTTACCAACTTGTCCATAACATCTAAAAATATTAAACACCCGTCAATCCTTCGTCAAGCTTCTAAACCATGCGTTAGCTTTTTCTAAGTCCAAAAATCTGTATATAATAAAAGGAGAGGTAAAAGTACATTATAAAGACAAGTGGCATAACCACAAAAAGGCAAGTGGCATTATTAAGACAAAATAAACTACCTTTTAAACTAAAAAACCATTAAATTTTTTTAATTAATTGGTTACTCTATTTGAATTAATAAATATATATATCTTATAATTAGCTATATTAAAAAAATAAAAAATCTATATATAATGAAAGGAGAGACAAAAGCACATTATTAAGACAAGTGGCATAACCACAAAAAGCCAAGTGGCATTATCAAGACAGAATAAACTACCTTTTTAACTAAAAGATCATTTTAAATTTTGAATTAATCGGTTACTCTATTTGAATCTATATATAACAAAAAAGGAGAAACAAAGCACTATTAAAATAAGGGGCATAACCACAAAAAGTCAAGTGACATTATTAAGACAAAATAAACTATCTTTTTAACTAAAAAACTATTTTAAATTTTGAATTAATTGGTTACTTTATTTGAATTAATAAATAGATATCTTATAATTAGCTATATTAAAAAAACAAAAATATATTTAAAAAAAACTAATTCAAATTGGGGAGTAGTTTCAAGTTGGAGTTTTGAAATTATTTTAAAATTTAAAAACAAATAAGAAAAATTAAATTAGCTACATAAAAAAATGAAAATATTGATAATAAAAAAAGCTACCTATTTAAGTTGGGGAATAGTTTCAAGTTGGAGTTTTAAAATTAATTTATAATAAAAATAAAACAATGAAATAAAAAATTGCCAATTCAAATTGAGGAGTAGTTTCAATTTGGAGTTTTATAATTATTTTAAAATAAATAAATGAAAATAAAGAATTAAAAGAAATTTCAATTGTGAAAAATTCAAGAAATCTAGTGACATTGTTAAGACAAAATATTTTTCAAGTGGCATTCAAACTGGGGAGTTGCTTCAAGTTGGAGTTTTAAAATTTTTTAAAATTTAAAAAATAAGAAAAAATTAAATTAGCTACAATAAAAAAACAAAAATATTAAAAAAACAAAAAATAAACTACCTATACAAGTTAGGGAGTAGTTTTGATTATTCCCTTTCTAACTAAAAAACCTTTGAGTTTAAATTTTTAATTAATTGGTTACTCTATGTCACGACCCAAAACTACCCTGGCCGTGCTGGCGCCTATCGCGACACTAGGCTAGCCAATTCAACACTTATAGCATAAATGAACCTTTCGTTTATGTCATATCTAAACCGATGCCTCATAAAAATTTCGTTTAAGCATTTTTAAATAAGACAAAGATATATCAAATATTAAATACAACCCAAAATTCCGGAGTCACTTGTCATGAACATCTTACGAAAACACAAGTCTAGGAAAAATAAGCACTATAACAGTAAGAAGGAGAAGGGCAAGGTTGCAGACGCGTGCAACTACCTTGCAAATCTCCGTGAATCTCTGGTATAGGAAATCAGCTTTTACTCAGCCCTAGCATCTGAATCTGCACACAAGGTGCAGGGAGAAATGTGAGTATGCCAACTAGTAAGTAATAAAAGTAAATAAGGTCTGAGCAGTAAGAAACACATAAAAGCACGTCATCAATTCACAACAAGTACATCCTTTCTTTCAAACCGTAATTATGTCAAATCCTCACGCTTAAAAACCGATTTCAATAGAAAAATCATTTGAGAATATATTTTCTATCAGTTTCAACAAAATTCAAGAAGTTTAGTGTATAAGTGATAAAAATCATAACTAGCCTCTCGGGCAAAAACATGCATCATAAACCGCCCCTCGGGCATATCATCATTTACAATCAGTCCCTAAGCATACCTCACAATCACTCGTAATCAGCCCCTCGAGCAACCTAACAGCCACTCTTGCCTCCTAATCACTCGGCACTCGCACTCAGTAGGTATCTACGCTCACTGGGGGTGTACAGACTCCGTAGGGGATCCTACAGCCCAAGCGCTATAACAAGCCATCTCGTGGCATAATCAATCAGGCTCTCAACCTCTCATATATCATGAAACAGTACCACATGCTGTGGCACGTAGCCTGGTCCCATAATATCCTCACAACACAGGCCCTCGGCCTCACTTAGTCAGAAACCTCACAAGCCACTCGGGTTATCAGTAAAACGGGGTGCTCTGCCCAAAATATCATTTTATGCATCAAATAGAGTAAATAAGACTAAGTTTTAAAATGAGTTAAACATAGCATGACTGAGTGTAAATCTTAAATCAACACAGTGAGGAAATAACAGTAAAAAGCCCCTAAGGGTCCAACAACTTGGCACGAGGCCCAAATATAGCATTCAGCCCAAAACGTAGTAATCATTTTTAAAACATAAAATATCATATGATTTATAGTCAAATATGCAACTTAATAGTTGCTACAGGGCGGATCAAGTCACAATCCCCAACAGTGCACGCCACACACACTTGTCATCTAGCATGTGTGCCACTCCAAAATAGTGATACAATGTGGAATTCGGGGTTTCATACCCTCAGGAGAAGATTTACAATCATTACTTACCTCAAACCGGATAAAAATCTATTCCGCGATGCCTTTGCCACTTGACTCAGCCTCAAATCGCCCCGAATCTATTTAAAGTCAGATTCATACAAACAATATACGCTAAAGGAACAAAGCCTTCGCGAAAATAATCTAATTACATAAAAAATTCTGAAATTGGCGAAACCCGACCTGTCACGACCCAAATTCCCAACGTTAGGGATCGTGATGGTGCCTAACACCGCACTTACTAGGCAAGCCAATGTTAGAATTCGATTAACTAATTTCCTTTGACTATTTACTTAAGCATAAATAAATAAATTAAAAGTAACTTAATTTAAATGATTTCCAATGAGATACTCCAAATTTAAAAGAAGAAGCAATTAAATAAAACGAACCATGAACTAAGTATATAAATAACTCTAAGACTACCCAGAGTCTGGTGTCACAATTCACGAACTACTAAAGAATTCTACAAATACTGGGCTGAAAGAAATAATGTAACTGTTCTGAATAAAATAAAACAGCGTTTACGAAAATAGGAGAAGACTCTCGAGACTTGCGAACGCCGACAGATATACCTCGTGTCTCCGAATAAATGAATAGCCGCTCTAAATATCTCTACTGCCGGTCGATACCTAGATCTGCACAAAATAGGCAGAGTGTAGTATCAGTACAGCCGACCCCAGGTACTGAGTAAGTGCCGAGCCTAACCTCGACGAAGTAGTGATGAGGCTATGTCGGGGCATTAACAACATATAACTTGTGACAATAATATATACAATAACACAATAAAACAATTCTACACTAACAAGAAAAATATAACTGAGACAATAATTATAAAGCAAGAAGGAAATCTAAACAAATAATTAGGTACTGCAACAACAATGAAATAACTCAGCCGCGTTTTCCAGGCCTCAGCTATCACAACTCTCAAATAATTTCCAAGTTTCCAAACTTTAACTTTAAATAAAAGTAGTGCCAAAATATGAAAAATAGTAATATAAAATAGTAGTTTTCAAATCTTTGTCTTTCTTTGAAAATCAATAAAAATATAATTGTCCTCCCTTATTGCTCCTTGTTGCAGCGTGAAACCCGATCCCACCAGACATATCATATCAATTTATTCACCCGTATCACGATCAATTTATTCACCCGTATCACAATCAATTATCCACCCTTATCATAGCCCCCTTATCACCGCCTGTCAAGTCAAAGCCTTTCACAATATTCATGTCTCGACAATTGTAAACAGAACAAGTTTCACTTTAAATAACAGTAAAAGCAGAATATGAAATAATGACAATAAAACAATGAGTGTTCCAGCCATTTTATGAAAAGTAAAACATGCATATTCTCCCTTATCATGGTATTGTTGCGGCGTGAAACCCGATCCCACCTATTCACAATATCGCAATCAACTATCCACCCTTATCACACCAATTTTGTTTATTCATAAAAAACTTTCACAGTTCAGGCCGAGCCTTTCACAACACTTTTATTTCAACAAATTTCAAACAGAAAACAATATAGCTCGTAAGCTTCAACCAATATCATTTCACAATAAAACCAACCAGAATATATGTAAACACCGTAACGCTGTCAACCCAACTCAATCTTTATGTACTGATAGAATCAAGATAATAGACAACACTTTTAACACACTTGCAACAACAATTGGCAATAATCAATGTGAATCAAATAGTCACGTAAACCTCAAAAAAAATCATAAAACAGTTAAACTGCAATCCTCATAACTTCCTCAATATTATCATAAATGAAACCAACAGGAATATATATATATATATATATATATATATATATATATAATCAATGTGAATCAAATAGTCACGTAAACCTAAAAAAAAATCATAAAACAGTTAAACTGCAACCTTCATAACTTCCTCAATATTATCATAAATGAAACCAACAGGAATATATATATATATGCCTCGTAGAAACAATGCCAAACTACTCAACCATGTTGTACCACAAGGGAACCAAATAAACAACCAATACTCTTTCCAAAATAACCACAACAATATTTAACAACAACGGAACAAGTCCAAGTAATGCTAGAAACAATAATGAACATAGAACAATTAAGCCAAGAATCAATTAACTTGGGAACGGGGAAGGATCATGTTTAACACACAATTTGGTGTGCATAGATAATCATCATCTAACCTATACACCACACACATGCATTTCACATAGCAAACAAGTGGGGACTCCTATTCCCTCAAGTCAAAGTTAGACCAAACACTTACCTCAATTTCGCAGGCCACTTACAGCTCAATTATAGCTTTTCCTTTAGAATCTTTCTCTAACTTGCTCGAATCTAATCATAATTAACTCAATATCATTAATTAAGGCTAAAGGAACTAACTTTATTGAAAATTACAATTTTTCCTAAGTTTTCTAAAAAAAAGTGAAAACCCTACTGTCACGACCCAAAATCCTAACTCAGATCATGATGGCGCCCAACAACGGGGTTAGGCAAGCCAACATAAATTTCACCAAGTGTTCCTTTTTATTTGATTAAATAGTTCACCATTTACCGAATTTAACAAGTTAAAACATGATATCGAAAGATAATAACCCAGTGGTAGATAAAATAGCCATAAAGAAGCATGAGCCAATATACGAGCATATATATATATACAGCCCAAATTCCCAAAATAACCACTACGTGTGTGCTAGGAACTAGTGCCACAAATATCACGGGTAATCTAACCAAATACACTAGAGATAAAATATATATACAATCCCACTGTCTGAAATAAGTAGACGGGAAATAAGCAAAAGAAAAATCCAAGGTGCTGCTAAGGATCATCAGGAGAAGCAGCTCACCGTGAAGTCAGGCCCGCTACAGTCAGTATCTAGCTCCGGTCTGATAACCAGAAGATCCAGCCTCAGAACCTGCACAGTTAAGTACATAAGTGAAGCATGAGTACATATTAAATAAATATGTACCCAGTGAGTATCCCGTCTAATCTCGAAGAAGTAGTAACGAGAGGTCGACTTGAGACTAACTAAGGTACAACAATACTAATATAAAACAGGATATAACGAAATGCAGTAGACATGTGAGACAGTAAGTAGAAATTATGTATCAAGTCCAGAAACCCAGGAAACTACTTAAAATAACAACAATGTACACTTTCCTTTCTCCCTAAATACCTGTCAAGCCAATATTAATGAAAACCGTACCAATAGTCATGCGTACATACAAGGATAAGACAACCGGCCGGAGTCGTAAGGAAATATCTAGACACTGAATAGACATAAAGCTCCCCCCGCTCGCGAATCATACATGTGACTCGGGTGGTGACACATTTATATACAATTACCGTAAAGATTCCCTCGATCGCGAATCATACCTGCGATTCAAGTGCTGACTCTCATACCAATTATAAAGCTTCCCTCGATCGCGAATCATACCAGCGACTCGAGTGTTGACTCTTATATATACATATATATATCGAAGTTATCAATAAGCTCGGTAGAGGCTATACTTGTTACAAGGATTTATCACCTGAGAGTTCGAATGCAACTTTCCACATTTCCATACAATTCAAAAGTAATAAACAACTCGAAGTACATCCAAAGATACACATAAGGCACATAGAGACATGCTTGTGAGCCCTAGAACTACCCGACAAAGGATAATAGTCGCTACCTACGGACTCTCGTTACTATGCATGCAGGTAGCCCCCAAAACAATCACACACAGCATACAGAACACCTATGGGGATAATTCCCTCTTACAAGGTTAGAAAGGAGACTCACCTCGTGTCGAATCTACCCCTCGGACCAAGGATGCTCCCGAAACTCCAAACTCTTCACCCGAGGACTCGCAACTAGCCAAACATGGTACAATTATATCAATTCAAGCTAGAGGTAGGGAAATTATCCTATTTATACAATAATTCAACATTCTTGAAGAATTCCCAAAATTCAACCCCGGGCCCGCACACTCGAATTCCGAAAATTCTCGTAGGAATCACTCAACCATAGCCTAAGGATCTTTAATATGTGGTTTCTACTTGAATTCATAGCAATAAATGGGTAATTCACCAATTTCTCAAGAACCCTAAATTACTACCCAAATTCTTGATTTTTTAATGATTTAGTAGTTGATTCCATTAATAATTCATGTATTGAACTAAGTTTAGGAAGGAATTAACTTACCTCTTTAGTAGCTAGGTCGTGGGATATTTTCTCCAAGCTCCCAAGCTCTCAAATGGTGGATTTTGTAAGTTAAAAGATGAAGAATCCCGTATTTAACACTCCCTGGCCTACAAGGACTCCGCACATGCGGCTCGAGGACCGCACCTGCGGTCTTGCGCCTGCAAGCTGAAGCTCGCACCTACGGATCTGGGCGAGTGGGGCTGGGGTCGCACCTGCATAGGGATTACCGCACCCGCGGTTCTGCTCTAGCGGACTTTTGTCCGCACCTGTGAGGAAGGGGGACCTCACCTAGGGTCGCACCTGCGATGCCTGCGGTCCCGCACCTGCGACTGGGCAACCGCACCTGCGGTCACACCAGAACAGGTGAACCAATAGCTATTTTAGCTGGTTTTTAGCCTCGTTTGGTGCGCGATAGGCATCTGGGCCCACCCGAGCCCCCGTCCAAATATACCAACAAATCCCAAATCATAATACGGACTTGCTCGAGTCTTTGGAACACTCAAAACATCGCTAAAACTCAAAATCACATCCCAAAACCCCTAGAATCATAACTCAAGAACTTCAAGTCTCGATTTCTATAATGATGCATCGGACCGACCTATACTACTCGGAATGACACCAAATTTTGCAGGCAAGTCATAAATGACATAACGGAACTTTTCTCGATCTCGGAATTCCGTTCGGACCTCGATAACATAAAATCACGTTCCAAGCCAAATTTCAAACTTAAGGAAATCCTAATTTCCATATTGGGCGCCGAAATGCTCTCGGGTCATCGAAAATCCGTTCTGAACATACGTCCAAGTCTGAAATCATCATACGAAGCTATTGGAGCTGTCGGAACTCGATTCCGAGGTCGTTTGCTCAAAATATTGACTAAAGTCAAACTTGGCCCAAAAGGCCAACCTTAAGGAACCAAGTGTTCTTATAGCATCCTAAACACTTCCAAATCCCGAACCACCCGTCCCCGCAAGTCATAAATCACAAGAAGCCGCTACGGGAAGTCTTATTTAGGGGAATGGGGTCCTAATACGCAAAACAACCGGTCGAGTCGTTACATTCTCCCCCTCTTAAACAAACGTTCGTCCTCGAACGGGTCTAGAATCGTACCTGAAGTTCTGAATAGCTGAGGATATCTGCTCCGTATGTCCTGCTCGGACTCCTAAGTCTCCTCCTTAGCTGGTTGGCCCCTCTACTAGACCTTTACTGCAGAAACTCTCTTGGACCTCAACTGGCGGTCCTGCCTATCAATAATAGCAACTGGCTCCTCCTCGTAGCCCAACTTCTCATCCAACTGAATAGTGCTGAAATCAACCACGTGAGAGAAGTCGGCGTGATACCTCCGGAGCATGGATACATGAAAGACCGGATGAACTCCTAATAAACTGGGAGGTAAAGCTATCTCATAAGCAACCTCCCCGACTCGCCTCAACACCTCGAAAGGACCTATAAACCTTGGGATCAGCTTGCCCTTCTTCCCGAATCTCATAATGCCTTTCATCGGTGATACCTTTAGCAGAACCTTATCTCCCTCCATAAATGCTACATCACGCGCTCTCTGATCCGCGTAACTCCTCTGTCTGGACTGAGCTGTGCGGAGCCTCTCCTGAATTATCTTCGCCCTCTCCAAAGCATTTCTCACCAGGTTCGTGCCATATAACTTAGCCTCGCCAGGCTCAAACCACACGATAGGAGACGACACCGCGGACCATACAAAGCCTCGAACGGAGCCATCTCGATGCTGGACTGATAACTGTTATTGTACGTAAACTCTGCCAAAGGCAAGAAATGGTCCCACTGACCCCCAAGGTCAATCGCACATGCCCTGTGCATGTCCTCCAGTATCTGAACTGTACGCTCCGACTGGCCATCAGTCTGAGGGTGAAATGCTGAGCTGAGATCTATCTGAGTGCCCATCTCACTGTGCAATGCTCTCCAGAAGTGCGAGGTGAACTGAGGGTCTCGATCTGATATAATGGACACCGGCACACCGTGCAACCGGACTTATATCCCGAATGTAGATCTGGGCTAGCCTCTCAGAAGTGTAAGTAGTAGCCACAGGAATGAAATGCGCCGATTTGGTCAATCGATCCACAATAACCCAAACCGCGTCAACCTTCCGCAAATTCTGAGGCAACCCAACCACGAAGTACATAGTGATGCGCTCCCATTTCCACTCCGGGATTGGCATCTGCTGAAGTAGGCCTCCTGGCCTCTGATGCTCGTACTTAACCTGCTGGAAATTAAGACACCTAGCCACATACCGCATAATGTCCTTCTTCATCCGCCTCCACCAGTAATGCTGCTTCAAATCACGATACATCTTTTTCACATCTGGATGAACAGAATACCGAGAACTGTGCGCCTCTGCTAGAATCCTCTCCCTCAGGCCATCAACATCAGGAACACACAATCGCCCCTGGAGTCTTAGAATACCATCATCGCCCAAAGAAACCTCCTTGGCCCTACCCTGGACTACTGTCTCCCGAAGCTCTGCTAAGCACGGATCGTCAAACTGTCGAGCCTTAATCTCTCCCAATAATGAAGACTGAGCAACCACACGAGCTAGAACTCGACGAGGCTTCGAAAGGTCTAATCTCACAAGGCGATTAGCCAAGGACTGAATGTCCCAGGCTAGAGGTCTCTCCTCTGCTGCAATGCAGGCCAAGCTATCCATGCTCTCTGCCCTCCTGCTCAAAGTATCCGCTTCCACATTTTCCTTGCCCCGATGATACAGAATGGTGATATAATAGTCTTTCAACAACTCAAGCCATCTGCGCTGCCTCAAATTAAGATCCCTCTGCTTGAATAAGTGCTGCAAACTACGGTTGTCGGTATAAACCTCACAAGACACACCATATAAGTAGTGCCTCCAAATATTCAAAGCATGAACAATCGTCACCAACTCCAAGTCGTGCACAGGGTAATTATTCTCATGAACCTTCAGCTGGCGCGAAGCATAAGCAATAACTCTCCCACCCTGCATCAACACGCATCCCAACCCGACGCGTGAAGCGTCGCAATACACAATATACATCCCAGAACCGGAAAGCAATGTCAGAACTGGTGCTGAGGTCAATGCTAACTTGAGCTTCTGAAAGCTCGCTTCGCACTCGTCGGACCATCGAAATGGGGCATTTTTTTGAGTCAATCTAGTCAATGGAGCTGCAATAGAAGAGAATCCCTCCACAAATCGGCGATAATAGCCTACTAGGCCCAGAATGCTCCTGATCTCTGTAGCTGAAGTAGGACGCGGCCAACTCTGAACTGCCTCAATCTTTTGAGGATCAACCTTGATACCCTCTCCGGATACCACATGCCCCAAAAATGCCACGGAATCTAACCAGAACTCACACTTGGAGAACTTAGCATATAACTTCTGTTCTCGCAAGGTCTGAAGCACAACTCCCAAATGCTGCTCATGCTCACCTAGGCTCCACGAATAGATCAAAATGTCATCAATCAAGATAATGACCAAGGAATCAATATATGGCCTGAACACCCTATTCATCAAGTCCATGAATGCTCCTGGGGCATTAGTCAAGCCAAAGGACATCACCAGGAACTCATAATGGCCATATCTGGTACGAAATGCAGTCTTCGGAACATCTGAAGCCAGAATCTTCAACTGATGATAACCTGATCTCAAATCAATCTTAGAAAACAGACGAGCACCCTGCAACTGGTCAAACAAATCATCGATGCACGACAGAGGATACTTGTTCTTGATGGTAACCTTATTCAACTGACGGTAATCAATGCACATCCGCATAGACCCATCCTTATTCTTCACAAATAGGTTTGGAGCACCCCATGGAGACACACTCGGCCTGATGAATCCCTTGGCCAACAACTCCTCAAGCTGCTCCTTCAACTCCTTAAGAGCCATACAGTACGGAGGAATGGAAATAGGCTGAGTATCTGGAGCTAAATCGATGCAGAAGTCGATATCACGATCTGGAGGCATGCCTGGAAGGTCTGAAGGAAATACATCGGCAAACTCTCGAACAACTGGCACTGAATCAATGGTCGGGGACTCGGCGGTGGTGTCCCGCACATAACCAAGGTAAACCAAACAACCCTTCTCGACCATATGCCGAGCCTTTATGAAGGAAATGACCCGGCTAGATGCACTAACTGAAGAACCCCTCCACTCCAGCCTAGGCAACTCGGGCATGGCTAAAGTAACTGTCTTGTCATGGTAATCCAGCACGACATGATAATGAGATAGCCAATCCATGCCTAGAATAACCTCGAAATCAACCATGTCGAGCAATAGAAGGTCCGCTCTGGTCTCGAACCCGCAGAAGGTAACAACACAAGACCGATAGACCCGGTCTACCACCACAGAATCGCCTACAGGAGTGGACACATATATGGGAGAACCCAAGGAATCATCCAGAAAATGAGCAAATAGTACTAAAACATATGAATATGTGGATCCTGGATCAAATAATACTGAAGCCTCTCTACCACATACTGAGATAATACCTGTGATCACGGTGTCTGAGGCCACTGCATCTGATCTGGGCGGAATGGCATAAAATGTGGCTGTAGCACCTGAAGACTAAGCTCCCCCAGAGTGAATAAGGGTTGACTGACCTCCTCCTGACTGGCCTCCCCATCTAGGATGACCCCTGCAGACCTTTCCTCCAGCTCTAGGTGGCTGGATTGCTGGTGCTGAACTCATAGGCTGATAACCCTCCTGCACTAACTTGCCCCGAAACCTGGGACAATCCTCACATGGCCTAAGTCTCCGCACTCATAACACCTCACATGCGGCCTATACTGCTGTCCCGAAGAAGAATCCAGGATGGCCGGAGAGCGATGTGAACCCTCTGGCATAGCACTGAAATAAGAACTGGAGGATCTCTGGCGACTAGAGTAACCACTGGGTGAACCCTGAATAGCTGGAGGATGGTAGGAACGCTCTGGCATGGCGCTGAACTGAGGCCTCACTGGAACACTTCGAGGAGGTAGTGGAGGTGCTAAATATGAAGGCCTGCTGGGCTGACCACCCCCAAACTGACCCCTGCTCCTAACTGGGGCATCCCTGAAGTCACCGGAGAACCTAGCCCTCTTGTCCTGCTGACCCTGCTCCCTACTCCTCAACCGATAACCCTCGATCCTGTGGGCAATCTATACCACAAGATGATAAGGAGTACCCATCTCCACCTCTCGGGCCATGGTGGCTCTAATACCTGGATATAACCCAGCCACAAACGTCCACACTCTCTCAACATCTGTAGGTAGTATCATAAGTACATGGCGTGACAGCTCTGAAAATCCGGCCTCATAATCCGTCACTGACATCTGCCCCTCCTCTAGCTGCTCAAACTGGCGCCGTAGCTCTTCCCTCTCAGAGGGTGGAATATATCTTTCCAATAACATCTGTGTGAACTGCTCCCAAGTGACAAGAGGAGAATCTGCTGGCCTGCTGAGAATGTAAGACTGCCACCACCTGCGAGCTCTGCCCTCTAACTGAAATATGGTGAAATCCACTCCATGGGACTCTAGGATACTCATGTTGTGCAGTCTGTCCCTGCACCAGTCAATGAAGTCCTGGACATCCTCGCCTCGCTCACCCCCGAAGACTGGAGGGCGCAAGCGAGTCCATATGTCTAACATCTTTTGTTGATCGCCCTCTGCAGCAGGTCTGGGCTCTGGTGCTGCTGCCACAGGCTGGATACCACCCACGGGCAATGTACCCGGGGTATGATGTACTGCTGCTCCCTGTCCAGCGGCCTGAGCGGTAGGGGTCTGGACTCCCCCTCCCGCTTGTGAAGTGGAAGGATCTGCTGGAAATAACCAGCCTGGGACTTGGTGTCCATGAATCTCATCATACGGCCCATGACCTCCTGGAAGTCTGGCGCCGTCATAAAGTCCGCTGAAGATGGAGCTACTGGAGGCACCTCGTCCTACTCCTCTATGATAGGGTCCTCTTATGGTGCAAATGGAGTAACTCTAGGACGCCCTCGCCCCCTACCTCGGGCTGGTGCCCTCAGTCTGCCTCGACCACGACCTCGGGCGGCGAGGGTAGCGACATCTCCCAGATCAGGAACATCGGATGCGCTTGTCCTCACCATCTGTGAGAGAATAGAAGAATAAGTTTGAGTGCATCATCGATTGCACGATAGAATATGAATAAAGAGAGGTTTCCAAACACCCTATAGCCTCCTGAAGATAAGTACAGACGTCTCCGTACCGATCTGCAAGACTCTACTAGGCCTGCCCGTGACTCGTGAGACTTACGTGAACCTAGGGCTCTGATACCAACTTGTCACGACCCAAAATCCTAACTCAGGTCGTGATGGCGCCCAACAACGGGGTTAGGCAAGCCAACATAAATTTCACCAAGTGTTCCTTTTTATTTGATTAAATAGTTCACCATTTACTGAATTTAACAAGTTAAAACATGATATCGAAAGATAATAACCCAGTGGTAGATAAAATAGCCATAAAGAAGCATGAGACAATATACGAGCATGTATATATATACATCCCATAATCCCAAAATAACCACTACGTCTGTGCCAGGAACTAGTGTCACGAATATCACAGGCGATCTAACTGAATACACTAGAGATAAAATATATATACAATCCCACTGTCTGAAATAAGTAGACGGGAAATAAGCAAAAGAAAACTCCAAGGCGCTGCTGAGGATCGTCAGGAGAAGAAACTCACCGTGAAGTCAGGCCCGCTACAGTTAGTATCTAGCTCCGGTCTGATAACCAGAAGCACCAGCCTCAGAACCTGTACGGTGAAGTACAGAAGTGCAGGACGAGTACATATTAAATAAATATGTACCCAGTGAGTATCCCGTCTAATCTCAAAGAAGTAGTGACGAGAGGTCGACTTGACACTCACTAAGGTCCAAGAGTACTAATATAAAACAGGATATAACAAAATGCAGTAGACATGTGAGACAGTAAGCAGCAATTATGTATCAAGTACAGAAATCCAGGAAACTACTTAAAATAACAACAATGTAAACTTTCCTTTCTCCCCAAATACCTGTCAAGCCGATATTAATGAAAACCGTACCAATAGTCATGCGTACACACAAGGATAAGACAACCCGCCGAAGTCGTAAGGAAATATCTAGACACTGAATAGACGTAAAGCTACCCCCGCTCGCGAATCATACCTGTGACTCAGGTTCTGACACATTTATATACAATTACCGTAAAGCTTCCCTCGATCGCGAATCATACCTGCAATTCAAGTGCTGACTCTCATACCAATTTATCATATAGCTTCCCTCGATCGAGAATCATACCAGCGACTCGAGTGCTGATTCTTATATATACATATATATATCGAAGTTATCAATAAGCTTGGTAGAGGCTATACTTGTAACAAGGATTTATCACCTGGGATTTCCATACAATTCAAAAGTAATAAACAACTCGAAGTACATCCAAAGATACATATAAGGCACATAAATACATGCTTGTGAGCCCTAGAACTACCCGACAAAGCATAATAGTCACTACATACGGACTCTTGTCACTATGTACGCACGTAGCCCCCAAAACAATCACACACAGCATACAGAACACCTATGGGGACAATTCCCTCTTACAAGGTTAGAAAGGAGACTCACCTCGTGTCGAATATACCCCCCGGACCAAGGATGCTCCCGAAACTCCGAACTCTACACCCGAGGGCTCGCAACTAGCCAAACATGGTACAATTATATCAATTCAAGCTCGAGGTAGGGAAATTATCCTATTTATTCAATAATTCAACATTCTTGAAGAATTCCCAAAATTCAACCCCGGGCCCGCACGCTCGAATTCCGAAAATTCTCATAGGAATCACTCACCCATAGCCTAAGGATCGTTAATATGTGGTTTCTACTTGAATTCATAGCAATAAATGGGTAATTCACCAATTTCTCAAGAACCCTAAATTACTTCCCAAATTCTTGATTTTTCAATGATTTAGTAGTTGATTCCATTAATAATTCATGTATTAAACTAAGTTTAGGAAGTAATTAACTTACCTCTTTAGTAGCTAGGTCGTGGGATATTTTCTCCAAGCTCCCAAGCTCTCAAATGGTGGATTTTGTAAGTTAAAAGATGATGAATCCCGTATTTAATACTGCCTGGCCTACAGGAATTCTGAACCTGCTGCTCGAGGACCGCATCTGCGGTCTCGCGCCTGCGCGCTGAAGCTCGTACCTGCAGATCCGGGCGAGTGGGGCTGGGGTCGCACCTGCGGAGGGATTACCGCACCTGCGGTTCCGCTCCAACGGACTTTTGTCCGCACCTGCGAGGAAAGGGGACCTCACCTGGGGTCGCACCTGCGATGCTGGGGACCGCATGAGGGGTCCCGCACCTGCGACTGGGCAACCGCACCTGCGGTCACACCAGAACAGGTGCACCAACAGCTATTTTAGCTGGTTTTTAGCCCCGTTTGGTGCCCGAGAGGCATCTGGGCCCACCCGAGCCCCCGTCCAAATATACCAACAAATCCCAAATCATAATACGGACTCTCTCGAGCCTTCGGAACACTAAAAACAACGCTAAAACTTAAAATCACATCCCAAAACCCCTAGAATCATAACTCAAGAACTTCAAGTTCTTGGTTTCTATAACGATGCACCGGACCAACCTATACTACTCGGAATGACACCAAATTTTGCAGGCAAGTCATAAATGACATAACGAAGCTATTCCCGGTCTCGAAATTCCGTTCGGACCTCAATAACATAAAATCACGTTGCAAGCCAAATTTCAAACTTAAGGAAATCCTGATTTCTATATTGGGTGCCGAAATGCTCCCGGGTCATCGAAAACCCGTTCCGAACATACTCCCAAGTACAAAATCATCATACGAAGCTACTGGAGCTGTCGGAACTCGATTCTGAGGTCGTTTTCTCAAAATGTTGACCGAAGTCAAACTTGACCCAAAAGGCCAACCTTAAGGAACCAAGTGTTCCTATAGCACCCTAAACACTTCCAAATCCTGAACCACCTGTCCCCGCAAGTCATAAATCATAAGAAGCCGCTACAGAAAGTCTCATTTAGGGGAAAAGGGTCGTAATACGCAAAACGATCGGTCGGTCGTTACACCGACCCCGGGCCCACTTGGTCTAAACTCGGGGTTCAGACCAAATTACGTTTACCCATTCACCCAAGAACCTAAATATATAATTAATTTCAAAATCCGACCTCAATTTGAGGTAAAGATTCAATTTTTACAATATTCCCTAATTTTACCCAAACCCTCAATTTTTAGCATGAAAATTCTTAGTTTTTGATTTAAAAGTGATGAATAACAATGAGTAATTGAAATAGTAAAGTTTAGAATTGATTACCTATGACTTGGGGTTCGAAAATTTGAAGAAGAAGAATTCTGCCCGTTTTATATATATATTTCTGTCAGCTATTCTGCCTTGTATCTCATGCCAAACGATCCCGAAACTCAATTTTTATGTGTTCAATGGATTCCTTGTGAAATTGTAGTCAAGTTAGGCTTTTGAATCACTCCATTTGACCTTATAATGAAGGAGATATGTATGTTTTAATATTTGCAAATAGTGCAGATTTTTAATGCGCCGTCAGTGGCAATTCGTAATTAACCTGAAAAATCTGGTAGCATTAGTAAAATGACCATAAAATCCTCATACGTTGTGCAAATTCGATGATTATTTTTAATACGGATATGTAATAACGATACGGATCTAATACTTTATTCAAAACAGAAATCGGAGTTCATTTGTTCAATATAATATCATTTATGCTTGAAGAAACGTCGCCGAAGCATAAGAAAGAACGAGCGCAACACAACCAAAACCTATTTGAAACTCACCCGATCCCTCGTGTCTCTAAACCAAACATGCACGCAAGTCTAAAAGCATCATACAGATTTGCTCGTGAGATTAAATCATGAAAATAACATGTAAAACTATGAACTAAACCTCAAAACTCATCATTTTCATCAAGAACACTTAAAGTTCATAACTTTTCAAACGGATGTCCGAATCACGTCAAACGAACTCCGTTTTTCACCAAATTTCACAGTTAACCTTTAAATATCATAACAAATCTGTACCGTACTTCGGAACCAAAATACGGGCCCGATGCCAATGATTTCAAACATTAATTCTTTTCTTTATTTCATAAATACTTCAGCAAAACATTTTCTTTCATAATTGATTTCTAAGGCTTGGGACCTCGGAATTCATTTCCGGGCATATGCCCGAGTTTCATATTTTACTGCGGACCTCTCAATATTATCGGAACACAGATACGGGTTCGTTTACTCAAAAAGTTGACCAAAGTCAACTTTAATCAAATTTTAACTCTACAAATTACTATTTTTCATATTTTCACATAAAAGCTTTCCGGTTTCATGTCCGAACTGCGCACGCAAATTGCGGTATTTAAAATTAACATTTTTATGGCTATTAAGCCTAGAATGGACTCTACATTCATAGAATGATCCCATGGGTCATCACACGACCCTCGCGATCACGTCTCGGAATCCGATAAAAATCGCAAAACTATCCTTACACTCTCACGAGTCCATGCATACCAAATTCATCAAAATCCGACAACAAACGACCCCTCAAATCCTCAAATTAAACTCTTCAATTTCAAGTCCTAATCCCCCAATTTTAACCTTTAAATTCTACTAATTTCATGTCTAATCAGTTAAATACCACCATAGAATCGAGTTTTAGGTCCAACAAAATTACCTCCACGAAAACCCCTTTGATTCCCTCTTCAAATTGCTCCCAAAAGCTGCAACCCGTATGCAAATATGATAAATAATGGCTAAAACTCGCGAAGGCAAGAATTTATATGTTCAGCCCAGGGGTTCCGCATCTGCGGTCCAAATACCGCATCCGCAAGCCCCGTACATACGACCAAGGGTCCGCATCTGCGGACTTCACTTAAAGCTCCCTTTCCGCACCTGCAATCAATCCACCGCACCTACGGGCTCGCAGGTGCGACACACCATCAGCATCTGCGATAGACCCCAGGCCTGACTAACTCCGCACCTGCGACACCAAAAGCACACTTGCGATGGCCGCACCTGCGACCACCCTTCCGCAAAATTTCAAGCCTTCCTAATTTCCAACGCACCAGCAAAATTTCAAAATTTCAAACCCTCCGACGGCCATCGGAAATCATCCCGAGCCCCACGGGGCCTCAACCAAATATACCAACACCTTATACAACATCACCTAAACTAAGTCGAACCCTCGGAACACCCAAAACAACATCAAAAACACTAAATTAACTCGAAATTCAAGTCTAAGGTTTTCTAAACTTCCGAAATTCGCCAACGATGCCGAAACCAACCAAACCACGCCCGAATGACCTTAAATTTTGTTACACATCACAAACAACACTACTAACCTATTCCAACTTCTGAAATTCTATTCCGACCCTGATAGCTAATTTTTCACCGGAGACCGGGAAATAACCAAAAATCCAATTTCTCCAATTCTAGCTTAATTCTACCACAGACCTCCGGATAACATTTCGAACACACTCCTAAGTCCCAAATCACCTAACGAAGCTATCTGAACCATGAAAACCCAATACCGAGATCATTTACCTAAAAGTCCACATCCGATTGACTTTTTCAACGATTTAACCAACTTAAGAGACTAAGTGTATCGTTTCTCTCCACAACCACTTAGAACCCGAACCAATCGACCTAACACAACATAAAAGAGCTGAACCACATATAATGAAGAAGAATTTCACGACCCAAATTCCAACTCAGGTCGTGATGGCGCCAAACACCGGAGTCAGGCAGGCCAACACTAGTTTACTAACTGGTTACTATACTTAATTGTATATTTAAGTGCTTTCCAAATTTTAAGTTAAGAAATCGTTAAATGAAGGTGGTAAAGTGAGGCAACTTAATTCAATGTAACTCAAAAATTGTGTGCCAACATATACAATATAGAAAAAATACTAGAAAGTCTTCTACGTGTGCCAAGACCTAGTGTCACAAGTCTACAGGCGACTAGTAGAATATACAAAAGTAGACAAAATAAATGTACTACTGTCTGAGGAGAATAGACAGAAATTTCCCAAATAATAGATAAATACACAATGCTGCTAAGGATCGCCAAGAGGAGCAGCTCACCGTGAAGTCGGGTCCAGATAATACTCTCAAGATCGCGCTCCGGCCTGATAACCAGATGCACCAGCCTCAGAACTTGTACAATTAAGTACAGAAGCGTAGCATGAGTACATATAAACAAATATGTACCTAGTGAGTATCCCGTCTAAACTCGAAGAAGTAGTGACGAGAGGTAGACTTGGTACTCACTAGGGTCAATAACAATAATATGACTAAATGAACCTAGACGGGAGTAGTAGACATAGTAATCACGAAGACATGAAATATCAAGTATGTAAAGCTACAATCTATCCTCACGTGTCAAATAATAATCATCATAAAAGCCCTAAGTTCCCCTTCCAAATGAAGAAATTTATTTAATAATAATAAGACTCACAGTCAATACATAGCACATAGTATGCAGAAGGGTACGACCGAAGCAACGCGAAAATAAATGTGCACTGCCGAGGGTCGAACGACTCGAACCATAGATGCATATATTACCCCGTTCGCGAATCGATAGTGCGACGCGGTTGACATAATTATAAGGCTACCCCACTCCCGAATCGTACATGCGACGCGGGTGCTCATATACATACACAGAATTATCAGGATATTCAGGAATTCAATAGACATTATACTTGGAAAACAAGAATTTAGACAACAGTAAACTTGAATGTAACTCCCTAATATTCTCATGCTAGTTCAAGGATAATAAACAACTCAAGATACAGATAGGAGTACATGCCAGGCACAAAGAGCATGCTTGTGAGTCCTAAAAACTACCCGACATAAGGTAGTAGTAGCTACGCACGGACTCTCGTCACTTCGTGCGTGCATAGCCCCCGCAAATAAGGACATTTCAATCATTTATAATTACCTATGGGGACAATTCACTCTTACAAGGTTGGAAAGGAGACTCACCTTGCGTAGAACCTACTTCCGGGGTCAAGAACGTGCCCGAAACTCCACACTCGTCATCCAAGTACTCGAAACTAGTCAAATGTTATACAAGTATATCAATTCATGCTCAAAGTATAGAAATTCTCCTACTTATTTAGTAAATTCATCATTCTTGAAGAAATCCCAAAATTTACCCCTGGCCCACGTGCTCGGATTCCGGAAATTTTTGAAGAAAAAACTCACCCATAACCTAAGGATCATTATATGTGATTTGTATATGATTTCATGGTCAATAAGTGGGGAAATTACCTAAAATCCACTAAGCCCTACGTTTCTACACAAACCCTTGATTTACACTAATTAGGGTGTTAATCTACCTAGAAATTGATGTATTAAACCAACATTGAAGTGGAAATTACTTACCTCTTAGTATCTAGGTCGAATACCCTCTTGTGAGCTCCCAAATTCGCCTATGGTGGAGAAGAAATGGTGAAAAATGGATAAGTACCGTATTTTAAAAGAATCTTACTGCTTACAGGGTTTTCGCACCTGCGGCTCAAAGATCGTACATGCGGTCTCGCACCTGCGGAAGTGGCCAAGCAGACCTGGAATCGCACCTGCGGAGTGGAGACAGCACCCGCGGCTCCGCTCCTGCTGAAACTTGACCGCACCTGCGACCATGGCCAACCTCACATAGGGCCGCACCTGCGAGGCCTGGACCGCAGGAGCGGTCCCGCACCTGCGACCTGGGCAACCGCACCTACGGTCACACCAGATCTGGTGCACCAGCAGCTGAAGCTGCTGGTTTTTAGCCTCGTTTGGTATTCGGGAGGCACCTGGGTCCACCCGATCCCTCGTCCAAATATATCAACAAGTCCTAAATCATTTTACGGACTCTCTCGAGCTTTCGGAACATCCAAAATAATGCTAAAACTCAAAATCACACCTAAAACCCCCTAGAATCAAACTTAAGAACTTTAAGTTCTTGAATTCGGTTTCAATGCGCCGAACCGACTTATACTACTCGTAATGACACCAAATTTTGCAAGCAAGTCATAAATGAAATAACAGAACTATTTGCGGTCTCGGAATTCCGTTCAGACCTCGATAACAGAAAAACACGTTCCAAACCAAATTATGAACTTAAGGAAACTCTATTTTCGCTATTTGGCGTCAAAACACTCCCGGGTCATCCAAAACCCATTTCGGACATACGAATAAATCCGAAATTGTCATACAAAGCTACTGGAACCGTCGAAACTCGATTCCGAGGTCGTTTACTCAAAATGTTGACCAAAGTCAAACTTGGCCTTAAAAGCCAACCTTAAGGAACCAAGTGTTCCTATATCACTCTAAACACTTCCGAAACCCGAACCACCCATCCCCGCAAGTCATAAATCACTATAAGCCGCTACAGGAAGTTTTATTTAGGGGAACAGGGTCTGAATACGCAAAATAATCGGTCGGGTCATTACATTCTTCACCTCTTAAACAAACGTTCGTCCTCAAACGGGTCTAGAATCATACCTGAAGTGCTGAATAAGTGTGGATACCTACTCCGCATGTCCTCCTCGGACTCCCAAGTCGCCTCCTCGACTGGTTGGCCTCTCCACTGGACCTTCACCACAGAAACTCTCTTGGATATAAACTGGCGATCCTGCCTGTCAACAATGGCAACTGGCTCCTCCTCGTAGCCCAATCTCTCATCTAACTGAATAGTGTTGAAATCAACCACGTGAGAGAAATCGGCGTGATACTTCCGGAGCATGGATACATGAAAGACCGGATGAACTCCTGATAAACTGGGAGGTAAGGCAAGCTCATAAGCAACCTCCCCAACTCGCCTCAATACCTCGAAAGGACCTATAAACCTCGGGCTCATCTTACCCTTCTACCCAAATCTCATAATTCCCTTCAGCAGCGAAACCTTCAGCAGAACCTTATCTCCCTCCATAAATGATACGTCACGCGCCTTCTGATCCGCGTAACTCTTCTGTCTGGACTGTGCTGTGCGGAGCCTCTCCTGAATCAACTTCACCTTCTCCAAGGCGTCTCTTACCAGGTCCGTGCCATATAACTTAGCCTCGCCAGGCTCAAACCACCCGATAGGAGAACGACATCGCCGATCATATAAAGCCTTAAATGGAGCCATCTCAATGCTGAACTGATAACTATTATTGTAAGCAAACTCGGCCAAAGGCAAGAACTGGTCCCACTGACCTCCAAAGTCAATCACACATGTCCTAAGCATGTCCTCCAATATCTGAACTGTACGCTCCGACTGACCATCAGTCTGTGGATGAAATGCTGTGCTGAGATCTATCTGAGTGCCCATCTCTCTGTGCAATGCTCTCCAGAAGCGCGAGGTTAACTGAGGACCTCGATTTGATATAATGGACACCGGCACACCGTGCAACCGGACTATCTCCCGAATGTAGATCTGGGCTAGTCTCTCAGAAGTATAAGTAGTAGCCACAGGAATGAAATGTGTCGATTTGGTCAATCTATCCACAATGACCCAAACCGCATCAACCTTCCGCACAGTCCGAGGCAACCCAACCACAAAGTCCATAGTGATACGCTCCCACTCCCACTAAAGTAGGCCTCCTGGCCTCTGGTGCTCATACTTAACTTGCTGGCAGTTAAGACACCTAGCCACATACTCCACAATATCCTTCTTCATCCGCCTCCACCAGTAATGCTGCTTCAAATAACGATACATCTTCGTAGCACCAGGATGAACAGAATACCAAGAACTATGTGCCTCCTCTAGAATCCTCTCCCTCAGGCCATCAACATTAGGAACACATAATCGGCCCTGAAGTCTCAGAACACCATCCTCGCCAATAATAACCTCCTTGGCACCACCCTGAACTATTGTCTCCCGTAGCTCTTCCAAACACGGATCATCAAACTGCCGAGCTTTAATCTCTCCCAATAACGAAGACTGTGCAACAACATGTGCTAGAACTCGACGAGGCTCTGAGAGGTCTAATATCACCAGGCGATTAGCCAAGGACTGAATGTCCAAGGCTAGAGGTCTCTCCTCCGCTGCAATATAAGCCAAGCTACCCATACTCTCCGCCTTCCTGCTCAAAGCATCTGCCACCACATTTGCCTTGCCCGGATGATAAAGAATGGTGATGTCATAATCCTTCAGCAACTCAAGCCACATGCGCTGCCTCAAATTAAGATCCCTCTACTTGAACAAGTGCTACAAGCTGCGGTGGTCTGTATAAACCTTACATGACACCCTATACAAGTAATGCCTCCAAATATTAAGAT
>ML404220.1:0-22432 GCA_005239525.1 Nicotiana knightiana | reverse complement strand
TAGCTCCGTTTCCATTTTCAATTCACCTACACATGAAATAAACTCCATTAAGAACATAACAAGTGTAATTTTATCATTAATGCTCATAAAATGTAAGGTATATCACATGTTAAACTATGCAATTTAGTCTCGCATCAACAAACATATTGAGAAATCTAAAATATAGAAAGAAAAAAAAAATAATATAAGAACATATTTGCATATATCATAAAGAGATGGACTTTTATCTAATTGATATTTTCACTAATTATTTTAAACTAGTTACCCTCATTATAGCTTAAGAAATCTTTATTTCTGTTAGTGGAGTAAAGGAATTTTTTAACAATATGTATGAGCCCCTTGGAAGTCAAGTCGTTTCTCACATATATTTTAAAGGTAGGTACTCTTACCAATTGTATCCCTAAACAATTTCCTTAAATAGCTCTATGTCAAATAGTCCCCTAGCAGTCAGGTCGATCATATTGACATAGTGAGTTCAACCATCATGATAGTAAAGAACTTATTAAATTTTATACTCCCCGGGTAATCCAGGCGTCTAGTAAAAAATTGAATAATTCTTTCAATCCATGCATCTAATGCAATAAATAATTTTAACATATTCTCGAACTATAAGTCTCCTGGTAGTCAGGTTGTTCCTTATAAACAAGAAATAAGTAAAATTATTTACTTTGATGGATAGCTCTATAATAAAATATCTTATATTTTATTATTTAACAAGTCAAATTTTAGTAAGAGGGAATTGTTATTAAAACAGTTTTTAATAACATGAAGATCAAATCTTTTATATCATGTGAATTTAGTTCAAGTTGTCTACATGCTTAGTCCTAAATTAATTTACATCACATGTAATAAATAACTCAAAACTATGTAAACAAGCACGTGACATAAAAACGGAATTCGACATCTTCTAACATGTATATCTTATATATGACATAAAAATAATTCATGCCAGAAAACTATTATTAATTAACATCTCATGAAATAATAACAATTAAAAATAACAATTGAATTCAATAACCTATTATAGATTCCCGTCGTATCTAATACAAAATTTCAAATTTAAGTTACGAACTATCTCAATAGTTTATCTTATATGAATACATATTTTATTCATGAATACATATTTTATTCACAATAAAATAATATTAGTCTAATATGCATTCAAACAATTTGAATATTGCAACATACACAAGTATTATGGTTTGAACTCTTCAAATATAATCTTAAAATATTTCGTAAATAAATTTTAGACACGAGAAACCATGGCTCTGATACCACTGAAGGATTGCATATAGGTGTTCGAAACACGCAGCGGAAGACAATAAGAATCCTAGGCAGAACTTTTCGTGTTTAAAAATTTATTTACATGTCAAAGATCGGATCTTAGACGTACCTGGTGAAGAGAGTCTTGTTTCAAAATTTCTTCAATAGTGCGAAGACTCTATGTGTATCCACACCAAGACTGATCCTTATCAACTCTTTGATCAACGAAACCCGGGAACAAATTGAACAAAAATATATAGTGCTAAATTTTCTCAAAAACTTTCAGCCAACTACGTGACAAAGAAAATAATTCGCTTTGTCAAAATATCTTTTGGTGCAGTTCTTCCAAAGAACAACTGTTAGTGTTTTCCGTATTTGGGTGATCAATTCATATATATATTATCAATCACCAACTATTCCTATTAGGTCTAGGAAAACAAATTAGTCCAATTACAACTGGACCTTTATTTGTTTTTTAGTTCGAACCGAACTACTTTACGTGAATCCAAATCCAATTGGATTTCACTTAACAAAGTTTCCAACGATTCCCAATATTTTATATAACATCTTTTATATAAAATAAGTACTAACCATATATATATATATATATATATATGTTTTAACCAAGAGATATAATTTAATTTTCTATTCCAAATAGAAAAATTTAATTTGTTCACACTATTAATTATATCCTCTGTGCTAGCAAAGAATATAATAATGTTTCATTTGGACTAATAACTTTATTTATTTGACTAATTAAATTCTTTAATTCAATTGTCAAATTAAGTTAATTAATTCTTATCAAAGATCAGAACGCTCGTTAGTGCGCGACCCCATAGGTTCAATACTAAACTGGTAGTAAATTGATCACATCAATATACTAATCAAGGGTGGTGTCTAGCAACACTCCTTAACGACTGGATAACATGAAGTATATAATTTACTCTCAAGAACCAGTAGAAGAATAAAGTAGTAATTCCTTCTGTCCTTATAGCTCTGGATCATCCTAGGATATGGTTCAACTGTTAAATCCTAATAGGCGACCAACTATGTGTTCATGTCAAATATAATCAACCATTGAATGACCTAAGAAACTCATTTCTTCTTTCATTCAATTGCGCTGGCCAAGGTCTTAGTTTGGTCGTTTATAATTCATGACAACATGGAGCTTAAACTCATTACCAAGAGTTGACAAATTCCATCTTGATCAATCACTAATTCTACAAATATATAGTCGTACCCAATATCCTTTCAACTATCGCCCTAGGGTCATAGGTATCTGGTATCAAAGCATAATAAATAACTTGTCAATAACTGTGACGATCTCAGGTCAAAGGAAATTCTTACATCATATTCTTCAAGAGAATATCCTATTGACAGTTTATGGTAATTCTAACCATTAGGAATTATCCGATGAGTCGGTTCAATGATCATATCTCTATATGCATCATCTATCTATGTGATTTAGTTAATGAGATAAACTAATCTTTATCCCATAAAAATGATCACATAAATATTTATCTAACCGGATTACTAATGTCCAAATTAATAATTCTATGATCAAGAACAAATTTAGATTTAACTATAAGAAACTTGACTCTCATTATCATGATCTCCATCACAATGTCAAGTCTCAAAATTTAATCAAGGACCTTATCAAGTTAATCAAATAAATAATAATAACTATGATAAAAGAATATCAAATGCCATATATTTTTATATCAAATGACGTTCACAAAAATATGTTTAAATCATCAAATGTGATATTGGATCTAGGGCATATCTACTATATCCTAACAGAATCCCTCTACAAATAGCATAAAGAGAAACATGTCACAGAAAATATTGGGGGATCTATTGAAACAACTTCTCTACCCTAGGGTAGGGGTAAGGTCTACGTACACACTATCCTCCTTAGACTCCACTCGTGGAATTATACTAAGTTGTTGTTGTTTTGGGCGCTGGAATTCAGCAGAGAGTATGCTGATTGAACTGTATAAATAATTAAATACCATCCTTGTTTGTATTCCAACCTATTAAGTCAGCAGTATCTATCGATCATGTGACACTGTCCAAATCATGTAACTGAAGAGTAACTCTATCTATATCTTCCAGTCAAAACGCTAAACTCCAGAAAGCCTATTTGATGTTACCAGAGAACCTTAATCTTAAATAAATAATCAAAGCAACCAAGTCAATCAAAATAAATTCTATAATTCAACAAAAAGCTAGCTGAGTAATTCTTATAGAACAAATTTGTTAATTTAACAGAAGCAATTGTATTCTTATCTTTTGGTCTCTAGAACCATTATAACATCACCATACACAGAGGCGGATGTATCATAGTATCTACAGGTTCAACGGAACCCATAACTTTCGGTGCGGACCATATGTGTAAAACTTCACTGAAATTGTAATTTAGTAGACAATGGCACCCTAGTCTGTGGTGCCATTGTACGCCATCTGCCTTTTCTTTCAAGGTTGTTGCTGCCAATACTGTTGCTCTCCCCTTTAGCAAGTATAGGTTTCTGATTCTTTACCAATCCCCAGTACCCTGCCACTGTAAAGCTCCTGAAACAAGCAGAAATCAGGGTAAAAGTTGACTGAACATCTCAGTTCCTTGGTAAGTTTTGACACTGAGAATACATTGAAATTTAAAGTCAGGTACATATAGAGCATTCTCTACATTTTTGTTTCCTAAGACCACTGCACTTATGTTTTATCTCTGCTCTAATCCCTGTTAGTAATTGCACACCACTATGTTCTTGTCCTTTCATGCTTCTAACATTGCTTAATTTTTCCTTATTATGAGTAATGTGATGTGTGGCTCCTGAATCTACTATCCATTCTTCTATTGATGGACTGCAAAGTAGAGAGCCTATACCTGCCATATTTGATGAGCAATCTCTTGTTGTTGGTTTGTTCAAGAAGCCTACCAACTATTTGTGTTGTTCTTCTGTAAGTACATGAGTTTGAAATGGATTTTCAGACCCCGCTGCTTCTTCAGTAGTTGCAAAATCAGATAAGGTCTAGTTCCTCCATTTGGAAACTTCTTCTTGCTTTTAAAATCTGCTAGATATCCGATGATCTTGTAACATATTTCTTTCCAATGTCCTTTATAAAGACAATGTTCATAGATTAGGCCAGTCTTCTTTGGTTTGAAGACCTGACCTCTTCGTGCCATCATAGTCAAAGGATCCTTGCTTTTATCTGTAACTCCTAATGTTCTCTGGCTTTCCTCCTGTGTCACTATTGCATAAGCCTCATTTACAGTGACAACATGCCTTCTCAACAACAGATTGCTCCTTACATTACTATATGCCTCGCTCAATCCCATCAGAAATTATACCAATCTCCGATTAGCTAAAAGTTTCAGTGATGGTCTCGATTCCTCACAGTCACAAGCAGAGCTTGGAACCAGTACATCCAATTCATTCCACAAGTCACTCATTTTTGTGTAATAACTAGTTACAGAATCAGTACCCAGTTTTAAGCTAGTTATTTCCATCCAAAGATGATATATTCTCGTCAAGCTACACCTATCAAATTTCTCCTTGAAATCACTCCAAACCTTCTTAGCATTAGAAGCAAATACAATACTTGGCATTATCTCACCTGCAATTGTAACGACCCGATCGGATATTTTGCTTTCTATAACTATGTTCCCCTAAATAAGACTCCCCGTATGCGCTTTTACTGTTTTATGACTAGCGGGGATGGTTAGTTCAAGATTTGGGATCGAGTTGAAAACACTTGGTTCCTTAAGGTTGGCTTAAAAGACCAAGTTTACCGCATAAGCTTGTTGTTAGAGTTCTAAGTCAAATAATGTCTCCCTATTTAGCTGCACATTGACATATTTAAGACACCTATATGACCAAAAAGCTGCACATTGACATATTTAAGGACAGGGAAAATCCAGTAATTGATCTAGCAAAATTAGAACAAGAAGAGTATGATTTTTTCTACTTTTATTGTCACTTAAACCATTCGCATTTCCTTCTCCTCTTTAATGATATCATGAAACATCAAGAAATTACTCTACGCAAGCATTATTTGCAACTTTATCGCTCCTACCTTGCTCCCTTTATCGTGCATTAACATGTTTAAATTTCCCCTATGGCTCTACTGTCCTTTCAAGATTCTTTAGTTCAACAGGTTTATTCTCCTTCTACATATGTCTAAGGCTTTCTTTAGCAATTTATCTAATGTATACATACTGCTGAACAGAACTTGTACAATGCCAATGTGAGAAAAGTGGTGGTAATGGGACTGGCTCCAATAGGGTGTGCTCCTTACTACTTATGGCTATACCATAGCAAGAATGGGCAGTGTGTGGACACCATAAATGACATGATTTTGAAGTTCAACTTTGCCGAGAGATATGTCGTTGCAGAACTCAAGAGGAGCTTGTTGGTGCGACTGTCATATTCTGTGACGCGTTTGAAGGTTCAATGGACATCATTCAGAATCATGATCGTTATGGTGAGCGATCCCTAGAATTTGTAAAGAGTCATTTGACAGGACGCGTCACAGTTAGATGTATGCAATCTAACATTTTTTTCATTTTTCACTATAGGTTTCAATGTGACAGATGAGGCTTGATGTGGCTTAGGCAAAGTACAAAAGCTGGACCGTGTGGACAACTGGAAATCCCTCTAGTTAAACCTTCCTGAATGCAAATTGGTCCTATGTGAAGCAAAAGGATCGTCAACTCTACGTACTCTAGCCTACTGTTAGTAGTTCAGAACATATCTAGTGATGTTCCTTTTCCTATTTTTAGTTGTAAGACAAGTTAATCATGTATAGAAGGAAGAAGAAGAATTTATTAAACATTAATATCATCCATTATGAGACTCATTATATCATCCATCGGCCAAGATTACAAGACTCATTATAACTTTAAACTGACAATAAAAAAGAATTCACAGTAGCAAACTGAAAAGAAACAATAAGCCGACATTGTTAGAAGGATGGTGTGACCCAAGTTGGCGGGAAAATAGGACTTAGTGACAATCCAGGATAAAAAGATTGAATTTTTCCATCTTCAAGATTGCACGCCACCATATCTCTTCCACCCCCTCCTTCCAACACACTAAAATGATCATACCAATCATCAGTAAAATATATGTAACTAGGCTCGACTCCTGTAGACTTAGACGAGTCAATGGAACTTGCTCCATTAATGCCCAAAAAGATTGCTGACTCACCCAAGGTTTTAATCTCCCCTTTCAGTTCACCTTTGATTACATCTAATTCAAAGACTTTAAATTTATAGGTCTCGTACCCAGTAAGATCATGGCAATGGGCAAATCGGGTAACAAGTAATAGTGCACCAAATAACTCAACTAGATAGAACTGAACTGAGCGGTGATTCCATATATCATCCCCTAGCTCAATAAGCAAGCGTGGTTCTACAATTGGTTGAGGAACGTCAGGCCCTGGAATGTCAAAAACCCACACTTCGCCAGACCATGACACTGAATAAAATTGACCCTTATAGTAACTGTAACCAGTGAGTGCACCCCAGTTTATAATGATATTAGTCCAGTTAAGGTCTCCAGGTCGCCAAAAAGCCAAACAATTATCACGTCCATAATAATTAATCACAAGTATATATGAGATGTATCATAAATATATTTTCGAATACTATACTAGTATATCCGTACATTATACCTTTAATAGCAACAACAACCCAGTAAAATCCCACCAGTGGAGTCTGGGATGGTAGAGTGTACGCAGACCTTACCCCTACCCCGGAGGGGGTAGAGAGGCTGTTTCCGGAGACCCTCGGCTCAGATACAATAGATATGCGACAATATAAACTCGAAAAAAAAAGTTCAGCAACGTGAGAGACAGCAATTAAATGGAAAAGCAGTAACACAAATATTATGCAAAAGTGTGATATACAACATAAGTCGCTAACAGTTCTAGACAGAACACTATCATACTTGCAGTACAAAGAGGAAAATCGGGACAAAGAGGAAAACCGCTCGACTACCCCTTAACCTACAACCCTAATACTCGACCTCCACACCTTCCTATTAAGAGCCATGTCCTCGGAAATCTGGAACCGCGCCATGTCCTGTCTGATAACTTCACCCCAGTACTTTTTAGGCTGCCCTCTACCTCTTCTCGTACCTGCCAAAGCCAACCGCTCACACCTCCTAACCGGGGCATCTAGGCTCCTCCTCTGCACGTGCCCGAACCATCTAAGCCGCGCTTCCCGTATCTTGTCGTCCACCGGAGCCACATCCACCCCCTCCCGAATATCTTCATTCCTTATCTTATCCACCCTAGTGTGCCCACACATCCATATCAACATCCTCATTTCTGCTACTTTCATCTTCTGGATGTATGAATTCTTGATTGGCCAACACTCAGACCCATACAACATGGCCGGGCTAACCACCGCTCTATAGAAATTACCTTTGAGTTTCGGTGGCACATTCTTGTCACATAGGACTCCAGACACTAACCCCCATTTCATCCACCTCACCCCAATATGGTGCGTAGCATCCCCGTCGATCTTCCCATCTCCTTGGATGATTGACCCTAAACTATCTCTCTTGAGGATGAATTGTGAGTCAAGCCTGATGTCCCCGTCCGCTTCCTTCGTCACGTCATTGAACTTACATTCCACATATTTCATCTTAGTCCTACTCAACCTGAAACCTTTAGACTCCGGGGCCTGCCTCCATACCTCCAGTATCCCATTAACGCCGCCTGACGTCTCATCAATCAGAACTATATCATCATCGAACAACATACACCATGGCACCTCTCCTTTGATATGGTGTGTCTGTGCGTCCATCGCCAGGGAAAATAAGAACGGGCTGAGCGCAGATCCTTGGTGTAATCCCATAACCACCGTAAAAGGCTCTAAGTCACCTCCTACAGTCCTAACCCAAGTCATAGCTCCATCATACATATCCTTTATCGCCCTAATGTAAGCCACCAGCACACCTTTCACCTCCAGACATCTCCAAAGGACGTCCCTAGGGAGCTTGTCATATGCTTTCTCTAGGTCAATAAACACCATATGCAAATCCCTCTTCCTATTCCTGTAACGTTCTACCAACCTCCTGATAAGGTGGATAGCTTCCGTAGTAGAATGACCCGACATGAACCCGAACTGGTGTTTCGATATAGACACCGCCCTCCTTATCCTCCCTTCCACCATCCTCTCCCAAACTTTCACGGTATGACTTAGTAACTTGATACCCCTATAGTTGTTACAATTCAGGATATTACCTTTGTTCTTGTACACTGGAACTATTGTACTCCACCTCCACTCATCAGGCATCCTCTTCGTCTTGAAGATAACATTAAACAACCCAGTCAGCCACTCCAAGATTGCTCTACCCGCATATCTCCAAAATTCTACTGGAATATCATTTGGTCCGGTCGCTTCGCCCCGACTCATCTTACCCATCGCACCCACGACCTCCTCAACTTTAATGCGCCTACAATACATAAAGTTGTGGTGGCTCTCAGAGTGCCCCAATTTCCCTAACACGATGTTTCCATCCTCTTTTTCTTTCAAAAGTTTGTGAAAGTACGACTGCCATCTTTGCTTAATTTGGGCCTCTTCCATCAATACTCGACCTTCCTCGTCTTTGATGCACCTCACTTGATGTAATGACCCGACCGGTCGTTTTGAGAATTTAAAATCCGTTAGGTGGCGTAAGGTCATGAACAGCTTCACATTGGGTATACCGACCTGCGTGCGTGGTTGGATTCAGTTACCGGATAATACAGAGTCAAATTGGAAGAAAAATTTCAGTTTTGGAAGCTTAAGTGATAGAAGTATACCGGAGATTTGAATTTTGTGTAAATGGACTCGGAATGAATTTTGGTTAATGTCAATGGCTTCACGAGATGATTTTGGACATAGGCGCGCGCCCGGAATTGGTTTTGGAGGTCCGTAGAGTGATTTGAGGTAATTTGGCGAAAGTTAGAATTACGGCGATTTTGGCCGATAAGTGAAATTTTGATATCGGGATCGGAATGGAATTTCGGAAGTTGGAATAGTTTTGTAGTGTCATTTTTGACGTGTGTGCAAAATTTCAGGTCATTCGGACGTGGTTTGATAAGTTTTGTCATCGTTGGCGTATTTTGGAAGTTTAGAAGTCCTTAGGCTTGAATCCGAGGTTGATTCAGTGTTTTGGTATTGTTTTGGGTTTTCCGAAGGTTCAAATAAGTTTGGATAGTGATATATGACTTGTGGGAATTGTTGGTTGAGGTCCCGAGGGGCTCGGGTGAGTTTCAGATAGGTATGGGTGTGTTGCGCTCGTTTTTGATGTTTCAGCGTCGTTTCTTCAAGCATAATTGGTATCACATTAAGAATATGAGCTCAAATTTCTATTTTGATTGAAGCATTAGATCTGTATCGTAATTATGGAGATATAGCAAAAAGAATCGTCGAATTTGGACATCGTATGAAGAAGTTATGCTCATTTTAGTGTCGGAGAAGAGAGCTGGTGTTTCGCAGGTGCGAAGTTGGGTTGGCATCCGTGGAGCCGCAGGTGCGCAAAATGGTCCGCAAATGCGGAATTGACAGCTGGAAATGCGCAGGTGCGGGTATTTTGGTCTCACCTTCGAAAATCCATGAGTATAGAAAATCAGACCGCGTCATTTTAGTATTTTGAGCATATCTTGAGTTCTAGAGCTCCGATTGAGGTGATTTTTGAGGCATTCTTCTCATCTTTTCATCGGGGTCAGTATATAAGTATTATTTTTGCATTTTAATATGATTAAAGAATTTTATTTTTGAATTAATCCATGTTTTGATTGGAGAATTGGGGGTTTTTATCCAAAACTTTTCTAAAAAGAATAATTGGGTTTGAACATTGATTTGGCATCAGAATTTGATGAAATTAGTATGGTTGGACTCGTAATTGAATGGGTGTTTGGAATTTGTAAATTTTGTCGTGTTCCGAGGTGCGGGCCTGGGGCTCGACTTTTGGGTTGATTTTTATATGTTTGTAAAGATTGAAACTTTATTATCCGGAATAGTCCCTCACAAGTTTTATGTGAATTTTGAAGTTGTTTTAGTTGATTTTGAGCCGTCCGGAGGTCTTTTCGCTTGAGAAGTCCATTTTAGAGTACCGGGTTGTCGTCTTCGAGGTAAGTATCTTACCTATCCTTGTGTGGGGGAATTATCCCTTAGGATTTGAGTCTTCTATGTTGATTGTAGCCGCGCACGCGAGGTGACGAGTGCGTATTCGGACTTATTTGAAATTAGGTTGGCCTTTTAGGATTCTTCGGTTCTTATATTTTTCCTGTGTATCAAGTTGTAACTGTTATGAATGAGTTTCTGGTTGCTAGTTTCATCTCTTCCTGCTTAACTTAGATTTTCTTGCCTTTAGTTTCCCTTTTGTTGTTTATTTGGTTTTAATTGACTTATCTGAATATTTTACCTCTTCTACCATCATGTTATATTTTTTTCTTCATAAACTGCCTAATTGACTAGAGTTAGTATTACCTAGCCCTATAATTGTTTAGCCGTAATTGGAATATCTATCCGTGGTGTCAAGCATGCCCGTGAGTCGTATATTGTGATTTATAAGATTGTCCCTTAAGTGTTACTTAGGTTTAATTTGATAATCATCCATGTTGATGGTATTTCCTTGATGTTTCCTATTACTGAGCATTTGTTCAAGCTGAGTTTTATTCCGTGAAGCTAATTATTTAGGCGAGATTGGTTATAGTTGTTTCCCTTGCCGGGATGATTGGTTTTTTATTGTTGACTTGAACACTATGAATCGTTGCTATATTTGTTTTGTTTTTCCCTCGTTACATTGTTTCACTTGTACTTGGATTTCCCTTCAGTGGTTACTTCTTATGAGTGAGTTTTACCATTCTTGTGATTTAAGTTCTTGTATTGAATTGCTCGTCACACTTTGCATTTCTGCCTTTTGTTGTTGTTGTGCTCGTTGTGGCAATGTACGATGTTTCTGTGGTGTTCTAGTTATTCTCTCGGTTGTACTGTATTGCATATTTAAATTGGGACTACGGACGTATTCCGGGAGCTTTCCCCCTGTACCGCATTGCATATTTAAATTGGGACTACAGACGTATTCCGGGAGCTTTCCCGTTGTACTGCATTGCATATTTCAATTGGGACTACGGACGTATTCTGAGAGCTTTCCCCTTGTATTGCATTGCATATTTAAATTGGGACTACTGACGTATTCCGGGAGCTTTCCCCCTGTACTGCATTGCATAATTAAATTGGGATACAAACGTATTCAGGGAGCTTTTCCCCTGTACTGCATGACAAATTCTAAGTTACAGACTGAGTTCCGGTAGATTTATCTTGAGGAGATTATTATCGAAAGATACAAATTGAAAGGTATAGATGAAAATCATTTATCTCGCAGAAAATTTTGTCTGAAGGACTTTTATTTCAAAGGTATATTTGAAAAGCATCTGTCTTGCAGAAAATGATATTTGAAAGGCATTTATTGGGGAAGTATATTTGAAAATCATGTATTTTGAAAGAACTATGTTTTAAAGATTTCTCTTTCTAAAAATATATATACATATTCGAAGAAAGTATGTTTCAAAGAAAAATTTTCTATTATGAAATGATTATATCTTTAAAGATTTCAATATAAATTGTTGTTTAAAAGTTTTCACCAATTTATTGGGTTTATTGGCTAAGGCCTGATGTGAACAAATTGACACAGTGCTGAGTTATTAGTGTTTCTATTGTATTATGGTTCTTCCGGTTTTGGCTTTTATATTTGTCCATACTTCTGTGTATTATTATGTTGTTCCATTGATTACTTTATGTAATTCCTTCTGCATTATATTGTCATGCTGTTAATTATATCATGTAATCTTTAGATAGATTTTATGTTCGGTCATTTCTATATTTATGTCTGTTTAATTTATTAGACTAGTGGTGTCTTGACTAGTCCTTGTCACTACTTCACTGAGGTTAGTTTTGATACTTACTGGGCACCGTTGTGGTGTGCTCATACTACACTTCTGCGCATTTTTGTGCAGATCCAGGTATCGATCGTTAGTAATAGCGAATATCATTGCTGAGGAGACTCAAGGTAAACCTGCTGCTGCGTGGCTTCGGAGTCACCTTCCTACTTTTTTTTCAATTGTTCTTAATTATTTCTAAACAGTTGTATTTAGAAGTTGTAGTAAATTCTGTAGAGCTTAGTGAATTTTGTAGAGCTTATGACTTGTATTACCGGTTTTGGGAAATTGTAAATTCTGTCAAGATTTCTATATAGAGACTATTGGATTTTCTTATTATTGTTGTTATATAGTAAATGTTAGGCTTACCTAGCCCCTAAGACTAGGTGCCATCACGATACCCAACGAAGGTATATTTGGGGTGACACTTGATCCAGGTCGTGAGCCTTCTTCTCTCTCCCTTTGGCCAGCCGAAATAACTTCTTGTTCCTACTTTTTCCCCCAGTTGCTCATACAGCCAACCAAATGCAACCGTCTTAGCCTTTGTGACCGCTAATTTCGCCTTCTTCCTAGCCTCCATAGTCGTCAGCTGCCCCTCCAACTCCCGCGCATTATCCTTAGACAAAGTTCCCCACCTTATCCTCGAGTGACCCCGTACAAACCTCTTCTTCCTCTTCAACAAGATACCGACGTCCATCACCAAGAGCCTATGTTGAGTCGTGAGGTTCTCACTCGAGATCACTTTGTAATTCTCGCACAACCCCCTATCACACCTCCTGAGGAGGAGATAGTCAATCTGCGTCTTAGCCACCATACTCCGGAAAGTAACCAAATGTTCCTCCCTCTTCGGAAACATAGAGTTCACGATCACCAACTCAAAAGCTCTAGCAAAATCCAACAATGAGGTATCACCCATGTTCCTAACACCAAAGCCGAAACCACCATGCACCTCACCAGTAGAGCTGTCACACTTCTTGTTTCCCGATAAGGGTGGGATAAAGGACTCTTTCCAATTCAAGTGACATAATCGAATTTGGATTTATTTATTTTATTTTCAGAGTCGCCACCTGGATTTTTTACTGTGTTCCGCGACACCATTTGTTTATTTTAAAATCCCAAATCAAGGAAATTTTGACTTCGTTAAAATTCTACGAACTAGAAGTCTGGGTAAGGAATTCTGTTAACCCGGAAGAAGGTGTTAGGCACTCCCGAATTTCGTGGTCTTAGCACGGTCGCTTAAATATTAATAATTGGCTTAATTATCTAATTAATTACATGTTTTAAACCTATTGTGCATTTTTAAACCTTTTGAACCGCTATTAATATTTATGAAATTATTGTGAAACAAGTCACGATGGCGTACACTTGCCATTTTTGGACACGTTACAAACCGCGCCACATGAAATGCACCCCCGATTTACAATATGTTTATTTTAATTATTGTTCGAAGTTGTGGACGGGTCGCATAAGATGCGTGCCCGAGTGGAATTTACGTATCACGACTATACCACGGGAGCCATACCTATAGTCGTGATAATTTAATTATGCGCCTAAATCAAACTACAATTATTCATGAGTTATTTTACTCTCCTAAGTTATCTGTAATATTAATGTAAGGGTGAAAGAGGTATTTTGAACTATAGAATATTGGACTATTTGAGGTCATTTATCAACTAATGTGTAAGCCTAAAAATGAGGATCTGGGCCATATTGAAACCTGGCCCAGTTTCGTGCTTAAGTACTTGGCCAGTCCTATTTTTAGCCATTTCGAAAGACAAAATAAAGGCTGTCCAGCTTAAATTGATTCATACAAGAAACATTGCATGGAAAAACTACGACATTTGAATTTACTAATGACGTTAATGATTCATGACATATATTATAGGGTTGGATTCCAAATAGATTTACAAAAGCCATATAGCATTAGAGGCCTTTAAAGTCTGGGCCACGAATAACAAGCTCAGTAAAGTCTGCTTTTCAAACCTCTTTGGGGTCCAACCTTTTGGACCCGCCAGCCCAAGATTTTATCCTATTTTTACAAGGCCCATGACTAAGAGATTTTTTTTATAAATGACCCAAAAGCAGAAACATAAATGTTATTACATATTTTGGTATACTTATCATGCTTAAACATTAATCATTATTTACAGAATTTCAAACTAAAATAAGGAAGAAGAAAGGTTAAACTTGTACTATGAGGTTTCTAAATTTTGCATTACAAAGCCATATCACATAAATGAGGTTATCCTAAATGTCATGATCAACAAAGTAACTTCGGTATCATCTAAAATGGCTACTTTGAGCTTGATTACCTAGCTGAGACAAATGAACCTGCAAATTACAACATGGCCAGACATTTCAAATATATAGGTGGTTAATCCCTATTTTTAAACTATCTTGACTTCTAAGCAACAACTGATCTAATAATTTTTGAGGTTACACAAGATGATTCCAATCACACAGGGAGGGTAAACAACCTAATACCAGAAACAAACTTCAAATTCAAACCATTTAACAACAATAAAAAAATTCAAGCTCAAACCTATCTTAAACAGACCTAACCCCAAACAGTCACATTTTGTGCTAGCCAGAAGGAATTCAACAAATACCAATCAAATAATATATTCAATTGAATCTGGAGTTTAAGCACAAAGATACAAGTATTCAGGTAGGATTTAACAGGATATTCATTCTATATAGGGTTTGATTACATACCTACTAGTGAACAATAACAACTACAAGAATAGATCAAATAAAGGTCAATAAGTAGAATAGAACTGGAACTTATCCAACAGTAAAAGACCACAGCAACAACCCCAGTAATAAAACCCAGAAACCAGCTCAAAATGACCAATTTTACCCCAGAAAACTTCAGCAAAAAAACCAGAACTAGACGATATATTGAAATCAGATTTTTCTTGCCATAATAGGAAGAGTTTTCATGAATTTTTAATTTGAAGTTAGTAGGAAAGACAAAAGTGTGTATTTCAAGAGAGTATTTTTTAGAATCTCTGTATTTTCAGAGCAATGATTCTATATGAGAGTGTCTAATGTGTATAACATGTGTTTCTCTATAATGTGTATATCATGTGTGTGTATTTTAAGAAATGAGCAGTCTATATATAGGGTACCTAAGGTGGGTATATTTTAGGAATATTCCTTATCTTTAAATCTGAAAAGAGTACATTTTTTAACAGACCTGGTACACCTATCCTCCTTATCCTATTTTCAGCATCTTTTTGTAACAGCTAGGACATCTGTACCATTTCTAGAAACTTCTTCTATTTTTTACCCCCTTTTATTTTCTGAAATTTTGCTGTTTTTACCCAGAAATTCTATTTAATCTCCTTTTATTTAGTATCTTCATTCTAGAAGTTTCTTGAGCTGTTACATCCAAGATTCTTCACCTAGAATTCCTAAAATACCTTGAAATACCCCATATAATTACCCCTTATTGTTCAGGCTAAGTTAATTATTAAGTTGACTACTTTGATCTATTTAAGCAATTAAGCTCATTAGTTACTATTTAAAGACTGGACTAAGCCTAAAACCTATCCAGGATACTTGCTTACTTCAGAAATGGTTCAAAATGGTCCTAGTCAGATCGGAAACTAATTGACTAAATCAGAAACTAAATCTAAATGAGTAATGCAAGTAAGCCTAAGCATGCATAATTACTATAGTCTTGAAATAATTACCTAATGCAATATTAGACTTTAAACGACTATCCTTAAACAGAAAATATTAAGGAAGCAGGACAATGGAAAGTAGGAAAACATTTAAACTAAACAACTAGTTGATGAAATCAGAAGTTAAACCTAGGTCACTAATTCAAATAATCCCAAACATGTATGACTAAACTATAATGGAAGTTGATTAATAAACACAAATAAATGACTAACAGGCTGTTTCAGAATAGTTAAAGAAAAAATGTGCAAAACCTAACCTAAGAGTCGAAATCAGTGAGTTACAACGATCAAGATTAAACCTATAACTAAACTGAGAAACAGTTCCTAACTAAAGGCAATTGAATTCATGGCTAATAGTTCAGAATTTAGGCAACAAAATCAGGGGTTAACTTAAATTACTATTTTAAATCAATCCTAAGATATGCATGATTAGACTAAGATAGAAACTAATTAATTAATAACTAATAAACTATTTTAAAAAAAAGAAACAGTCAAAGAAAATTTGAAAACCTAAGCAACAAACTAAAATCAGTTAAGTTATACAAAACTCAGCAATTAAGTCTATAACTAAATTCAAAATAGTATTTAATAACAAAGAAGTGAAAATATATGAACCCTAAACTAATTAATCTAAAAATCAGTAGTGAAAGAAAAAATCCGAGACTAAACCTAAGCAAATAGTTTCAGTACACAAATAATCAAAGAAATAAGGGAGTGAGTGTACCAGTTAGTAGGAAAAAGGCTTGGCCAGAAAAATTCGGGTCGCCGGACTTTGGCCAGATTCCGGTGGATTTGAAAACGAGTCAAACCCACATGAATCAATTGCTCTTGTCAAGAGAAATTGACTCATGTAGGTTTGAGCCACTAAATCGCTTGATTTTGTCTAGTGAAAATTTTTTAGGGTTTCAGATTTTTCAATCTGAAATTAGTGGAGTTTGAGAGGTATTCAGGGAAGATTGAGGAGAGATTGAGGTTGAGGGGAGTGAAGAGGTGATCTGGTAAAGTTTTGGGTTAGTTTGGAGGTGTTCCGCCGCCGTAAGGAGATTTTCGGTCGGCGGACCACGGTGGTTAATGGCGGCAAACGGCTGGGTAAGAGAGAGATGAGGGAGATGAGCAGGGGTGTTGGGGGGTGCGTTCTGAGGGTAGGGGGTCCTGTTAGGATATATATATAATGGGGAGGGGCTTGAGTTCCTAGCCATTGGATCGTCAAAGATCAACGGTTGAGATTTAATGAAGAAGAAACGACGTAGTTTGGTTAAGTGATATTTGGACGGGTTATATGGTAATTGGGCTGGGTTTGATTTTGGGTATTAGGAAGAGATTGGTCTTAGGTTTAAAAATTGGCCCAGTCCGGTTTAGCCTATATATTTCACATTACTTCTAACCCAAATTAATTAATCTTAATTAAATCCTTAAAATATACTAATTACTTCTAACACCATTTAATTTAATCACAATTTAACTAATGAGTCAATTTTAAATGTGAAACCATGAACTAATACCAATAATTATCAAAAGAGCCCATTTTGTAATTTCCTTCTAATAATATGATAAAATTATGTAACTAAGTATTAAATAAAATCAAAAATCTAATTATGCAAGACAATAAAAGTTTATATATTTTTGCTATTATTTTTTTTATTTTACAAATTTTAAAAGATGAATTATGATCATAAATGCAAATAATTCATAAATAAACACTGTAATTCACACAAAAATATCTAACTATGAGTAAAATTATTTGTTTATCAAATTTTGTAGGAGTATTTTAATAGGTAAAATATTACATGCTCACAATGGTGGATACCCGTTTGTGATCAAACGAAGCCATATGAGACCTCAATATGCACTACATTTCCTATCTCTATGGCATGTGGTAGTGCTTTATAAGGTTGAACTTATTTTGCTCTTAATGATTCCATAGCCTTAAGGTAGTCTATGTGTAGATAGACTTGATGGAATCACCTACGTGAGTGTAAAGGTGCGGTCACATTTTAGGAAAGACTTGGGATGTCTTTCTAGAGCGCTCATGAGACCCAAGGTATGTCCATGACCATAAAAGCACTTTGTTAGTATCGCGGAATTTGCATAAAATTAAGGATATAGTATGTGTTGTGGGGGTCTCAGCTAATGTCCATTCAGTTCAAGATTACACTTTGTGGATGTTAGTTGTTGCCTCATTTCACTACATGTCAATTCAAATCGAAAGATATTGACACTTAAGTACATGTTCATTCTTTTGCCCAGAATTCTTCTATTTTTGTCTTTGCATTAGTGGGGGATTGTTGGAATTATTCATAATGCAAAATCAAATATTTCTTTTTGGAAAAAAAGAGTTACACGAAAATACACATGACCTCACACCATAACAAAAAATGACCCATGTTTTTAAGTTTTACCCAACTTAGCCCATATGTGATGACCCAAAAGGTCATCCCGTGTAATTTTAGCTAAATCTGTGTTCCGAGGCCATGAAAGCCTCCTTTATCTCAACTCGATATGCGTGCACAGCCCGGGCGCGTAGCCGGGAAGCCGTTATGTGGAAAATTGATAAAATGATGATTTTATAATAATTATTTGAATACAGTTGACTTTGGTCAACATTTTTAGTAAACGGACCCGGAGGGTCCGTAGGAAAATATGGTACTTGGGGGTATGCCCGGAATCGAATTCCGAGGTCCCAAGTCCGAGAAATGAATTTATAAAGAAAATATTTTCTGAAAGATATAAAGGCTTTTGAAAATGAAATTTGATGTGAAACCTGTGTTATCGGGCCCGTATTATCGTTCCGGAGCCCGGAACAGGTTCAATGCCACAAACCCAAATCCTAACAGGCCGTAATGGCGCCTATCGTGGAACTAGGCTAGCCGACCATCACCTTACTACGTATTTATTCAATTATAAAAGTTCACAATTTAATAATAAGCAGCAACCATAGCATAGAATAATGTAATTAAGTCTTAGCGTCCCAATAATAGTCTAACAACTCTAAACAAAACCTCCCAAGACTGGAGTCAATAGTCATGAGCATATAAGAATAAATAAATCTAACTCTGCTAAAACTATAATATATGTCTCTGAATCAAACACTAAAACTAAATAAGGAAGGGAAATGGAGAAGTTGTGAACGCTGGGCAGCTACCTCGAAATCCCGTGAACTGATGCTACGAGCAAGGACAGCTACTGCTCCGGATCGTCACCTGAATATGTGCACAGAGGCACATGGAGTCTTTATGAGTACGCCAACTCAGTAGTCATGAAAATAAATCACAGTCTGAGAATTATAAAACACACAGTACAGATACACAATTTCACAAAGCCAGTAAAACACCAAGTCACCATTTAGTATTCATCAAATAATAAGTTCGACATCAGTTTCCAGAAATCCTTTGAAAACAAGTGTAATATCAATATATTTCAGTAAATTTCTCAGTAAAAACCAGTTTGAAAACGAAGTAAATCATAGTTCGAAAACTTAGTAAAATCATCATAAATCTGCCCCTCGGGCCAAAACCATTTCTTGTAACAGTTTCCCCTCAGGCATTCTATCAATCACTCAGTATCAATCATCACTCAGTATCAATCATCACTCAATATCAGCCCCGTGGGCAATAATCATCACTCAATAGGTACATGCGCTCACTGGGGTGTGAACAGACTCCGGAGGGGCTCCTACAGCCCAAGCGCTATAACAACATAAGGCCTGAAAGCCTCCTCACAATATAGGCCTGAAAGCCTCCCTCATATAAGGCCTGAAAGCCTCCTCACAATATAGGCCTAAAAGCCTCCCTCAAATAAGGCCTGAAAGCCTCCTCACAATATAGGCCTAAAAGCCTCACTCAGTCAGACACTCTCAATTTGCCTTTAGGCCATAAACATACCGGGTTCTCGACCCAAAGTAGTGTTTCATTTTTCAATAAATAGTATCAAATACTCTGAGTGTCAAAAAAATTTATTAGGAAAAGACTGAGTGTGAGAACCATAACATATCAGTGAGGAAACTATAGTAAACACAACCCCCAAGGGGAAAACAGATCGTCACTAGGCCCCAAACATGGCTTACAACCCAAATCATATCATAATAAAATAATACTAATTAACTATAGGCTTAAAAGTCGGTTTAGCAACTCAATAGTCGCCTAAATAGGGAAGATGTTTCCAAAGTTCCAACCTTTGCATTTCAAAAACCGTGAAAGGGTGCATAGTCCGGGGTTTCATACCCTCAGGATAGGATTTAAAGACATTACTTACCTCAAAACTAGCCCGGAACTATTCCGCAACACGCTTGCCTCTCGAATCAACTTCCGAAGGCTCGAAATCTACCAAGTTCGGATTTCTGTCATCAATTTATTCTTAAGGAATAAATTCCAATCGAAAAATATCAAATTTAGCTCAAAAACCCGAATTTGGTAAAAACATGACCCCCGGGACCGCATCCCGAAACTCAGAAATTTTTATACAAAACTGTTTTTCATCATCTCACGAGTCCGTACATATAAAGAACATCGAATACGGAGTCCGTTTGACCCCTCAAATCGACCCCTAAAGGTCTCATAATCTTAATCCCTAAACCTCCTTTTTCTACTGATTTTCATGAATTAATTGCTGAGATTATGTTCTATAATCACCTATAAACGAGTTTTAATGATCAAAACACTTACCTCTATGAAGAACACTGATTTCCCTCTTCAAAAATCGCCCCCAAAGCTCTCTGTCCGTACAAAAATGGAGTAAAAAGGGTTTAAGTCGCGCAGGGTTTATTTAAATACTGCCCAGGGGTTTCCGCACCTGCGGCCAAGCTTCCGCAGATGCGGTCTCCTAACCGCACCTGCAACGTTCCCCGCACCTGCGGAGCCTTGTCCGCTCCTACGGGCCTGCACCTGCGATCCTTCTTCCGCAAGTGCGGTTGCGTTAGTAACCAGAAAACCAGCAGCTGCTTGCTGGACTTTTTCAACTCCGAACTTCCCGTTAACCATCCGAAATCAATCCCGAGCCCCTCGGGACCCCAACCAAACATACTAACACATTACATTTGATCATTCAAACTTAGTTTCACTCTCAAAAAACTAAATATAACTTCAAAACACCAAATCACATCGGATTCAAGCCGAAGAACTTTAAATTTTTCTAAAATCCACCAACAATGCCAAAACTATCCAAAACAACTCCTATTGACCTGAAACTTTGCAGACATATCCAAAATGAGATTATGAACCTGTTCCAACTGTCGGGATTCCATTCCGACCCCGATAGCCTATTTTCCATTGCCGACCGAAAATCGCTAAAAACTAACTTTCGCCAATTCAAGCCTAATTCTACACCGGGCATCACAAAATTATTCTGAACACACTCCTAAGTCCCAAATCACCTAACGAAGCTATACGAGCCATATAATCCACATTCCGAGGTCGTTTACCAATAAGTCAACTCTCAGTTGACTGTCACAACCCAAAATCCCACCTTCAGGACGTGATGACGCCTAACGTTGCACCCGCTAGACAAGCCAACGTGTCAACTGTATTGATATATTAGCAAGTGAAAATAACAAACACTGACTATATAGCTAAAATAAAGTGCGGAAGCTTTATTATAATTCTAAATAACAATAGCTAATAACGCAAAAATCCCCTTTAAGTACAACCCAAAAGTGGAGTCACAACCTCACGAACTAGTCTAAGATTTGACTAAAAACAACGGTTGAAAACAAAATGATGTATCTGTCTGGAAAACACACGAAATACAGGATGAAAGATAGACAGGGACGCCGAGATCCAGGAACGCCACGCAGAACTACCTCGGTGTCGTCTGGGATGGACTGAAGGACACTCCCACTAGCGATGTCCACTAGGTCCGGCTGCGTAATCTGCACAACATAAAGAAGTGCAGGTGTAGCATCAGTACAACCGACCCCATGTACTGAGTAAGTGCCGAGCCTAACCTCGGCGAAGTAGTGACGAGGCTAGGACACGACAACAAATTGTACCTGTGCAGTTCAATAGAATAGTAGAAACTAAACAAGAATACAATTACGGGGAAGAACATGCTGGGGGTAGGAGATAGCAAATACTGAAATGACGGAAACAAAATGAATAGCCTAAAATATTCGAAAATAATAACGGGGATTGATAACAAAAATTGAACAGTGAAAAGAAACGGCACGCATGTCCCCTCGTGCTTAACAATATAAAATATGGCACAGAATGTCCCCTCGTGCATAAACAACATATACATGGCACGGAATGTCCCCTCGTGCATAAAACAACATAAACATGGCACGAAATGTCTCCTCGTGCATAAAACAACATAAACATAGCACGAAATGTCCCCTCGTGCATATATATATCACAATCACGTCACGGAATGTCCCCTCATGCATAACAATATAAAATATGGCACGGAATGTTCCCTCGTGCATAAACAACATAAAGATGGCACGGAATGTCCCCTCATGCATAAAAGGTAATCAATCGGCACGACATCATCCTTCGTGCTTTTACTCTCTTCCTCACTATGCAAATTATGATGTAATCAATGTAAATCATGGC
>ML404219.1:88908-101822 GCA_005239525.1 Nicotiana knightiana | reverse complement strand
GTCACGACCCCAAATCCTAACAGGCCGTAATGGCGCCTATCGTGGAACTAGGCTAGCCAACCAACTCATTACTACGCATTTGTTCAATTATAAAAGTTCACAATTTAATAATAAGTTGCAACCATAGCATAGAATAATGTAATTAAGTCTTAGCGTCCCAATAATAGTCTAACAACTCTAAACAAAACATCCCAAGACTAGAGTCAATAATAAGCATCTAAGTATAAAATAAATCTAACTCTGCTAATACTATAATATACATCTTCGAATAAATTGCTAAAACTAAATAAGGAAGGGAAATGGAGAAGATGTGGATGCTGGGCAGCTACCTCGAAATCCCGTGAACTGATGCTACGAGCAAGGACAGCTACTGCTTCGGATCGTCACCTGAATCTGTGGACAGAGGCACAGGGAGTCTTTATGAGTACTCCAACTCAGTAGTAATGAAAATAAATCACAGTCTAAGAATTATAAAACACACAGTACAGATACACAATTTCACAAAAGCCAGTAAAACGCCAAGTCACCAGGTAGTATTTGTCAAATACACAAGTTCGAAATCAGTTTCCAGAAATCCTTTGAAACAAGTGTAATATCATTATATCTCAGTAAAACTCTCAGTAAAAATCAGTTTGAAAACGAAGTAAATCATAGTTCGAAAACTTAGTAAAATCATCACAAATCTGCCCCTCGGGCTAAAATCATTTCTCGTAACAATTGCCCTCAGGCATTCTCACAATCACTCACTAATAGCCCCGCGGGCAATAATCATCACTCAGTATCACCCCTGTCACGACCCAATTTACCCTCCGAAAGGTATCGTGATGGCACCTAGTCTCCATGACTAGGTAAGCCTAAAATTTACGGAACATGACAGAATCAATAAAATAAAGACAGAAAAAGAACTCAAGTAGATACAACGTAGCTGCTTAGCATATACATTTTTACTTCCCAAAACTCGGAATGTCACCATAGTCACAAGCTCTTTACTAAATATAGCTCTATACAATGAAACAATGGAGAAATATACAAGTCTTATATGCCTATACTAGAGTAGAAGGGGACTCGTGGGATTCTGCGGACGCGGCAGAATTACCTCGCGGTCTCCTGGCTGCTGCTAGATGACTCCTAGCCACGATACTGGGTGCTGGTACCTGGATCTTCACATGGGGAAAACATGCGCAAGAAAGGGCGTGAGTACTCCACATTCGGTACTCCGTAAGTGCCAAGCCTAACCCCAGTCAAGTAGTGACGAGGTCAGGTTGAGGCCCTACTGAGTTTGTAAAACAAGTCAATATACAATTTCTAACAGTGAAAAATAGATAAGCAATGATAAATAGGATTAACGAAAACGGAAAGATTAAATAACATAAAGAGAGCCCTCGGCTCAGCACATCATATATCTCAACAGTAAACGTGCAATGCAGCACACGGAGAAAGCTCCCGGATCTCAGTCCGTCATCCCAATTTAAATATGATATGCAGTACATGGGGAAAGCTCCCGGATCTCTGTCCGTAGTCTCAATTTAAATATGCATTTCAGTATAAGGGGAAAGCTCCCGGATCTCGGTCCGTAGTCCCAATTTAAATATGAAATGCAGTACAGGGGGAAAGCTCCTGGATCTCGGTCCGTAGTCCCAATTTAAATATGCAATGCAGAAGTATGTCAATTATGGCTTAAGTAAACAATCCAGATAAAAAAAATAGGCAAGAATAGAGTAAAGCTACCTAAGCATGATGTGACTAGTAACAAATAAGAGGAAAACAAGTCAGAACAGGTAGGCATGCTTACTTTTAAGCTATCTACTCTATTAATATGGAAACAATAATATGTGAAAGAAAATGAGTGATTTTCGTGGAAGTACAAATAGGATTTTTGCAACAATGACCCGTGTACGCACTCGTCACCTCGCGTACACGGTGTCCACATAACAAAATCAGTATAAAATGCCTAAGGGAAAGTCCCCAACAAAGAATTAGGCAAGCCACTTACCTGGACTGCGCTAATCAACTAAATACCAAGCTCTTGCCACGAGTATCTGACTCCGGGTGGCCTAAATCTATTAAAATCGATTGCATGGTGTAAATATCACTTCAAGAGAACAAAATAGCTAATTATTTATAAGCTAATACGCGAAACTAGGAAATTCGTCCAAAACGTCCCCGGGGCCCACGACTCGGAATCGGGTAAAATTTATATTTCCCGAACACCCATTCACTCATGAACCCACTCAAACAAGAATCAACGAAATCCGACGTCTAAATCTCCCTAAATCCTCATATTTCTACTTGGGAAGATTTCAACCCATTTCCATGGTTTTTCATCCAATTTCCTTGATTAGATTGAGGAAAATGATAGAGATTAATGATATATAAAGGGATTAAGGTTAAAAAACGTCACTTATGATCCTCCTCTTCAAATCCCACTGAAAATCGCCAAGTTCCGAGCTCACAATCGATTTTGGAATTATGAAATTCAAACCCTCGGATTTTGGTATAAACTGCCCAAACATTTCGCACCTGCGACACTGGGATAGCACCTGCGGTGCTGCACCTGCGGAAACACAATCGCAGGTGCGGAAGTTCATTAAGTGGCCTTGGGTCGCACCTGCTGCACCCCTGTCGCACTTGCGTGCCCGCACCTGCGGAAATACCATCGCAGATGCGAAAATTCCTTTAATAGCCGGGGGTCGCACCTGCGGCTCTCCCTTCGCACCTGCGTGTCCGCACCTGCGGAAATACCATTGCAGGCAAGTCTGAGACACCAGAACTAGAATGATTCAGTTGTTCTCAATTCACAAAACTCACCCATTGGGCATCCGAAACAACCCCGAGGCCCCCAGGACCTCAACCAACCCTACCAGCTGACCCTAGTACCTTGTTCAAACTTGGTCGAGCCTTAAAAACATATCTCATAACATCAAAATCATCAATTATGCATAGATTCAAGCCTAAGAACTTAGAAAATTTCTAGAATTCACATCCGACGCCGAAACACGTCTAAACTCATCTGAATGACCTCAAATTTTTCACACAGGTCATAAACAACATTACGGACCTGTTGTCGCTTTCGGAAATCCAATCCGGGTCCAATATCAAAATCTCTCCTATCGGCCGAAATCGCCGAAATTCTAACTTTCGCCAATTCAAGCCTAAATCCACAACCGACCTAGAAAACACATTCCGAGCACGCGCCTAACCCTGAAATCACCCAACGGAGATAACAGAGTCGAAAGAATTCAAGTCCGGATCCGTCTTTACACAGCTCTAGCTACGGCCAGATTTCTAAAGCTAAATTCCACATTTATGGACTATATGTCCAAAATCACACCGGATTTCATCACTCAACGCTCCGACAAGTTCCAATAACATAAATAGACATGGGAGAAGCGGTAAATAGGGGATCGGGGCGCAAATTCTTAAAACAACCGACTGGGTCGTTACAAGCCCCGCGGGCAATAATCATCACTCAATAGGTACCTGCGCTCACTGGGGGTGTGTACAGACTCCAGAAGGGCTCCTATAGCCCAAGCGCTATAATAACATAGGCCTGAAAGCCTCTCACAATATAGGCCTGAAAGCCTCCCTCATATCCTCACAATATAGGCCTGAATGCCTCATTCAGTCAGACACTCTTGATTTTCCCCTCAAGCCATAAACATACCAGGTTCTCGACCCAAAACAGTGTTTCATTTTTCAATAAATAGTATCAAAATACTCTAAGTGTCAAACCAATTTATCAGGAAAAGACTGAGTGTAAGAATCATAACATATCAGTGAGGAAAATATAGTAAACACAACCCCTAAGGGGAAAATAGATCGGCACTAGGCCCCAAACACGGCTTACAACCCAAATAATATCATAATAAAATAATACTAATTAAGCATAGGCTTAAAAGTCGATTTAGCAACTCAATAGCCGCGTAAATAGGAAGATATTTCCAAAGTTTCAACCTTTGCATTTCAAAACCCGTGAAAGGGCGCATAGTCCGGGGTTTCATACCCTCAGGACAGGATTTAAAGACATTACTTACCTCAAAACTAGCCCGAAAATTATTCCGCAACACGCTTGCCTCTAGTATCAACTTCTGAAGGCTCCAAATTTAGCAAATTCAGATTTTTATCATCAATTTATGCTTAAGGAATAAATTCCAATCAAAAAAATATCAAATTTAGCTCAAAACCCCAAATTTGGTCAAACCCCGACCCCACCCGCGTCCCAAAACTGAGAAATTTTTATACAAAACTGCTCTTCATCATCTCACGAGTACGTACATATAATGAACACTAAAATCGGAGTTTGTTTGACCCCTCAAATCAATCCCTAAATATCTCATAATCTCAAGCCCTAAACCCACCTTTCTCTACTGATTTTCATGAATTAATACTGAGATTATGTTCTATAATCACCCATAATTGAGTTTTAATTATCAAAATACTTACCTCTATGAAGAACACTGATTTTCCCCTTCAAAAATCGCCTCAAAAGCTCTCTTCCGTACAACAATGGTGTAAAAATATGTTAGGGTCACGGAAGGTCTAATTTTTATTTTTGCCCAGGGTTTCCACACCTGCGACCCACTTACTCGCACCTACGGTCCCCTAACCGCGCCTGCGACCCACTGCCCGCTCCTGAGGGCCCGCACCTGCGGTCAAACTTCCGCAGGTGCGGTTACACCAGCACCAACAGATGTATTGCTATTTCCAAGCTCAAACCTCCGTTAAGCACCCGAATTCAATCTCGAGCCCCCCGGGACTCCAACAAAACATACTAACACGTCACATAACATCATTCAAGCTTAGTTGCACTCCCAAAATACCAAAACTAACATCAAAACACCAAAATTACATCGGATTCAAGCCTAAGAACTTTGAAATTTCTAAAATCCACCAACGATGCCGAAACTATCCAAAACAACTCCGATTGACCTGAAATTTTGCAGACATATCCAAAATGACATTACAAACCTGTTCTAACTGTCGAAATTCCATTCCGACCCTGATAGCCTATTTCCACTACCGACCGGAAATCATCAAAACTAACTTTCGCCAATTCAAGCCTAATTCTACACCGGACATCAAAAAATTATTTTGAACACACTCCTAAGTCCCATATCACCTAAAGAAGCTATCTGAGCCATAAAATCCGTATTCCGAGGTCATTTACCAATAAGTCAAATCTTAGTTGACTTTTCCCATTTTAAGGCTATTTTTTTAAAGGCTAAATGACTGAACTCTCACTACAATCATTCAATTTCAAGTCCATCAACTCTAACACATCAATAACAGAATAACCAATCTATGACAAGTCAATAACAGCAATTATAATGCAGGATCTACGTAACGACGGACCGGGTCGTTACATTCTCCCCCTCTTTAACAAACGTTCGTCCTCGAACGGGTCTAGAAACATACCTGGAGTCTCAAACAAGTTGGGATATTTGCTCTGCATCTCCCGCTCGATCTCCCAAGTAGCCTCCTCCATTGGCTGACCTCTCCACTGCACCTTCACTGATGCTATATCCTTAGACCTCAACTTTCTGACCTCGCGAGCTAAAATAGCTATTGGCTCAACCTCATATGACTTATTACCCTCGAGCTGAACTGTGCTGAAGTCTAACACATGAGACGGGTCACCAACATATTTTCTGAGCATCGACACATGAAATACCAGATGAACACTCGATAGACTAGGTGGCAGGGCAAGTTTATAAGCCAACTCTCCAACCTTCTGAAGCACCTCAAAAGGACCAATAAACCGTGGACTTAGCTTTCCTCTCTTTTCGAACCTCATAACACCCTTCATGGATGATACCTTCAGTAGTACCTTATCACCTTCCGTAAAAGACACATCCCAAACCTTCCGGTCCGCATATCTTTTCTGCCTGGACTGCACCACGCGAAGTCGCTCCTGAATCAACTTCACCTTCTCCAACGCATCCTGAATCAAATATGTGCCCAATAACTTAGCCTTACCAGGCTCGAACCAACCAACAGGAGATCTACACCTCCTACCATATAAAGCCTAATACGGGGCCATCTGAATACTGGACTGGTAGGTATTATTATATGCAAACTCCGCTAGTGGCAGAAACTGATCCCATGAACCACGAAAATCAATCACACAAGCCCGTAGCATGTCTTCCAAAATCTGAATAGTTCGCTCCGACTGCCCGTCGGTCTACTGGTGAAATGCAGTGCTCAACTCTACATCAGTACCTATGCCTCATTGCACGACCCTCCAAAACTGAGATGTGAACTGAGTACCCTGTTAGAAATTATCGAAACCGGAACTCCATGCAACCGGACAATCTCCTTAATGTAAATACCATCTAACCGCTCTGAAGTATAAATAGTACTGATAGGAATGAAATGTGCGGACTTGGTCAATCTATCCACAATGACCCAAATCGCATCAAAACCCTTCGAAGTCCGTGGAAGCCCAACTATAAGGTCCATAGTAATCCACTCCCACTTCCACTCCGGAATAACTAACCTCTGAAGTAATCCACCTGGTCTCTAGTGCTCATACTTGACCTGCTGGCAGTTGAGACACCGTGCTACATACTCAATAATATCTCTCTTCATCCGCCTCCACCAATACTGTTGTCTCAGATCCTGGTACATCTTCGCGGCACCCGGATGAATAGAATACCGCGAGCTGTGAGCCTCTATTAATATCAACTCTCGAATACCATCCACATTGGGCACGCAAATATGGCCCGTCATCCTCATAACTCCGTCAACACCAATAGTCACATCCCGGGCATCACCCCGACGAACTCTATCCTAAAGAACTAATAAGTGGCGCTCATACTGTCGTGCCTTAATCTGATCAAATAAAGAAGACCGGGAAGCCATGCTAGCTACCACCCATGGAGGGTCTAACAAATCCAATCTCACCAACTGACCCGCTAAATCCTGGACATCAAGTGCTAACGATCCCTCTGCTGCTGAAAGGTAAGCTAGACTCCCCAAACTCTCGGTTCTGCGACTCAAGGCATCGGCCACCACATTGGTCTTCCCCGAGTGATACAAAATAGTAAGATCATAATCCTTGAGAAGCTCTAACCATATCCTCTGACACAAATTCAAGTCCTTCTTCCTTAGCAGATACTGCAAGCTACGATGATCGGTTAAAATCTCACACTGTACCCCATACAAGTAATGTCGCCAAATCTTTAAGGCATGAACAATGGCAGCCAACTCAAGATCGTGCACTGGGTAATTCTTCTCGTGCACCTTCAACTGTCTCGACGCGTAGGCAATCACCCTACCGTCCTACATCAACACCCCTCCCAAACCAACTCTAGAAGCATCAAAATAGGCTGTGTAAGAATCCGAACTAGTAGGCAAAACCAAAACCGGAGATGTGGTCAATGTTGACTTGAGCTTCTGAAATCTCTCCTCACACTCGTCAGACCATATGAATGGAGCACCCTTCTAGGTCAATCTAGTCAATGGTGAAGCAATAGAAGGGAATCCCTCCACAAAACGACGGTAATATCCCGCTAAACCAAGGAAACCCCGAATCTCTGTAGCTGAGGACGGTCTGGGCCAACTCTGCACTGCCTCAATCTTCTTTGGATCAACCTGAATACCCTCACTAGACACCACGTGCCCCAAGAAAGCCATGAACCAAGCCAAAACTCAAACTTGGAGAACTCTGCATAAAGCTTCTCCTCCCTCAATCTCTATAACACAACTCTCAAGTGCTGAGCATGCTCTTCCTGGCTACGAGAATAAACCAGGATGTCATCAATGAACACAATGACAAACGAATCAAGGTAAGGTTGAAACACGTTGTTCATCAATTGCATGAACGCGGCTGGGGCATTGGTCAGCCCAAATGACATAACCAGAAACTCATAATGACCGTATCTGGTCCTGAAAGCAGTCTTCGAAATGTCAGAATCCCGAATCTTCAGCTGATGATACCCAGACCTTAAGTCAATCTTGGAGAACACCTTAGCTCCCTGAAGCTGATCAAATAAGTCATCAATACGAGGTAAAGGATACCGGTTCTTCACCGTAACCTTATTCAGCTTTCTATAATCAATGCACATACACATGGAGTCATCCTTTTTTTTCACAAACAACACCGGCGCACCCCGAGGAGACACACTAGGTCGGTTGAACCCCTTATCTAAGAGTTCCTGAAGTTGCTCCTTCAATTCTTTCAACTCTGCTGGTGCCATACGGTAAGGTGGAATAGAAATAGGCTGAGTGTCGTGCACCAAGTCAATACCAAAATCAATATCCCTATTAGGTGGCATGCCTGGCAAGTCTGCAGGAAATACGTCCGGAAAATCATGGACTACATGAACAGAATCAACAGATAAAGTCTCACTACTAACATCCCTCACAAAAGCAAGATAGGACTTATACCCTTTCTCAACCATACGTTGAGCCTTTAAATAAGAAATCACTCTGCTAGGCACGTGCTCTATAGACCCTTTCCACTCAACTCTCGGAACTCCGGGCATAGCCAAGGTCACGGTCTTAGCGTGACAATCAAGAATAGCATGACATGGGGATAACCAATCCATGCCCAGAATTACATCAAAATTGACCATACTGAGTAACATCAAGTCCACTCGGGTCTCCAAACCCCCAATAGATATAAGACACGACCGATACACATGGTCCACAACAATAGTATCACCCACCGGAGTCGAAACATGAACATATTTAACTAAAGACTCACGGGGCATATTCAGGAAGTGAGAAAAATAGGATGAGACATAAGATTATGTGGAACCAGTGTCAAATAAAGCCAAAGCATCAGTGTGACAAACCGAAATAGTACCTGTAATCACCGCATCTGAGGCCATAGCATCAGGCCTAGCTGGAAGTGAATAAATACGTGGATGGCCTCCACCTAATCGACCTCCCCCTCTAGTGCGGCCTCTAGCTGCCTGACCACCACCCCTAGCTGCCTGGGTAGGTAGTGAAGTGACTGGGGCTGAAGCCGAGGACTGAACCCTCTACTAGGACGAACTACTAGGACGACGGGGACACTACCTCCACCCATGTCCGAACTCTCCACACTCATAACAACAACCTAAAGTTGGAGATGAAAATGAACGAGAACCTCTACCACCCTGATAACCACCAGACAAACCATGCATAGACGAACCCTGATAAGATAATGCTCGGGAGGAGCTCTGAGATGGAAGGGCACTAAAAGATGAACGTCCCTGATGAGAATTGTGAGGTCCTTACCCCGACGATACACCACTGTAAGTTGGGCGAGCTGGCTGTGGAGGTCTAAATGGACGACCTCTGCTAGGCTGAAATTTCCCTCTGGGAGGGGCACCACTGAAATTACCTGATCCCCGAGGCCTCTTAGCCTCCCTCTCCTCACGCTCGTGCTGGTGAACCGACTCAATGTCCCGAGTTGTATCAACAACCTGCTCAAACGTGGCTCCAGACACCCTTTCTCTGGTCATCAAAATCCCAAGCTGATACGTGAGACCATCCACAAATCTCCTGATACGCTCCCTGTCAGTGGGGACTAACTCCGAAGCATGTCTGGCCAACTCAAAAAACATCATCTTGTATTGAGTAACTGATAACTCTCCCTGGCGCAGCTGCTCAAACTTCCTGCGCTGCTCCTCTCTGTGGGACTTAGGAACATATTTCTCCAAAAAGATCGTGGAGCACAGTTGCCAGGTGAGCGGTGCTGAACCAACCGACCTACACCTCTCGAATGATTCCCACCAAGTTAAAGCAGCACCAGCAAACTGATAAGTAGCAAATGAAACCCCGTTGGTCTCCAGAATACCCGCGGTACGAAGCATCTTCTTACATTTATCAAGAAAACCTTGGGCATCCTCGCCCTATGTACCGCTGAAGGTCGGAGGCTGAAGTCTGCTGAACCTCACCAACCTGAGCTGCTCATCCTCAGGCATAGCAGGGACCACATAACCCTGAACTGGAACAACTGGCTGATCTGGGGCTGCTCCCGATGCCAGAATACCTCGTACAACGGGCAGCTGGAGTCTAATTGCCTCCCCCGGCCTGAACTGCATTGGCAGTAGTGGTCATAGCCGCTGCCTGAGCTAAACTGGAACACACCGTCAATATCTGAGTCAGGGTCTCCTGAAGATCCGGAATAACAATAGGCACAACAGGTGCCTGAGCCTGTCCCGCTGGAGCAACATCGGCGGGAACCTGATCCTGAATGATAGGGGATCCTGTGGCACTATCCCGACTGCTGCACGGGCAGGTCCCCCAGCTCTACCACGGCCCCGGCCCCTTGTGGGTCTGGCTGGTGCCTGGTCACCCTGATCGGTATTGCGTGTCCTCACCATCTTTGAGAGAATGAAACAACATAGGTTTAGATTTCAAGAATCAATAGATTGGCACGAAAGAGTTCAAAAAGATATAGATGATTCCTAAGAGTTCTACAACCTCTCGAAGATAAGTACAGACGTCTTCATACCGATCCGCAAGACTCTACTGAACCTGCTCATGACCGTTAAGTCCTATGTAACCTAGAGCTCTGAGACCAACTTGTCACGACCCCAAATCCTTACAGGCCGTGATGGCGCCTATCGTGGAACTAGGCCAGTAAACCATCTCATTACTACGCATTATTTCAATTATAAAAGTTCATAATTTAATAATAAGCAGCAACCATAGCATAGAATAATGTAATTAAGTCTTAGCGTCCCAATAATAGTCTAACAACTCTAAGCAAAACCTCCCAACACTGGAGTCAATTGTCATAAGCATCTAAGAATAAAATAAATCTAACTCTGCTAAAACTATAATATAAATCTCGGAATCAATTGCTAAAACTAAATAAGGAAGGGAAATGGAGAAGCTGCGGACGCTGGGCAGCTACCTCAAAATCCCGTGAACTGATGCTACGAGCAAGGACAACTACTGCTCCATATCGTCACCTGAATCTGTGAACAGAGGCACATGGAATCTTTGTGTGTACGCCAACTCAGTAGTAATAAAAATAAATCACGGTCTGAGAGTTATAAAACACACAGTACAGATACACAATTTCACAAAAGCCAGTAAAACACCAAGTCACCAGGTAGTATTTGTCAAATACATAAGTTCGAAATCAGTTTCCAGAAATCCTTTGAAACAAGTGTAATATCTGTATATCTCAGTAAAACTCTCAGTAAAAATCAGTTTGAAAACGAAGTAAACCATAGTTCGAAAACTTAGTAAAATCATCATAAATCTGCCCCTCGGGCTAAAATTATTTCTCGTAACAATTTCCCCTCAGGCATTCTCACAATCACTCAGTAACAGCTCCGCGGGCAATAATCATCACTCAGTATCAGCCCCATGGGCAATAATCATCACTCAATAGGTACCTGCGCTCACTGGGGGTGTGTACAGACTCCGGAGGGGCTCCTACAGCCCAAGTGCTATAACAACATAGGCCTGAAAGCCTCTCACAATATAAGCCTGAAAGCCTCCCTCATATCCTCACAATATAGGCCTGAAAGCCTCCCTCATATCCTTACAATATAGGCCTGAAAGCCTCACTCAGTCAGACAATCTCGATTTTCCCCTCAGGCCATAAACATACCGGGTTCTCGACCCAAAACAGTGTTTCATTTTTCAATAAATAGTACCAAAATACTCTGAGTGTCAAAACAATTTATCAGGAAAAGACTGAGTGTAAGAATCATAACATATCAGTGAGGAAAAATATAGTAAACACAACCCCCAAGGGGAAAATAGATCGGCACTAGGCCCCAAACACGGCTTACAGCCCAAATCATATCATAATAAAATAATACTAATTAAGCATAGGCTTAAAAGTCGGTTTAGCAACTCAATAGTCGCCTAAATAGGACGATATTTCCAAAGTTTCAACCTTTGCATTTCAAAACTTGTGAAAGGGTGCATAGTCTGGGGTTTCATACCCTCAGGACAGGATTTAAAGACATTACTTACCTCAAAACTAGCCCGGAAACTATTCTGAAACACGCTTGCGTCTCGTATCAACTTCCTAAGGCTCCAAATCTACCAAGTTCAGATTTTTTATCATCAATTTATGCTTAAGGAATAAATTCCAATCGAAAAATATCAAATTTAGCTCAAAAACCCGCACGGGCCTGCGTACCGAAACTCAGAAATTTTTATACAAAACTGTTCTTCAACATCTCACGAGTCCATACATATAAAGAACACTAAAATTGAAGTTCGTTTGACCCCTCAAATCAATCCCTAAAGGTCTCGTAATCTCAAGCCCTAAACCCACCTTTTTATACTGAATTTCATGAATTAATACTGAGATTATGTTCTATTATCACCCATAATTGAGTTTTAATGATCAAAATACTTACCTCTATGAAGAATACTGATTTTTCCCTTCAAAAATCGCCTCAAAAGCTCTCTTCCGTACAACAATGGTGTAAAAGTATGTTAGGGTCGCGGAAGGTCTAATTTATATTTTTGCCCAGGGTTTCCGCACCTGCGAACCACTTACTCGCACCTGCGGTCCCCTAACCGCACCTGCGACCCTTCCGCACCCGCGACCCACTGCCCGCTCCTGCGGTCAAACTTCCGCAGGTGCGGTTACACCAACACCAGCAGCTGTATTGCTGCAATTTCCAAGCCCAAACCTCTGTTAAGCACCTGAATTCAATCCCGATCCCCTCGGGACCCCAACCAAACATACTAACACGTCACATAACATCATTCAAGCTTAGTTGCACTCTCAAAACACCAAAACTAACATCAAAACACCAAAATTACATCGGATTCAAGCCTAAGAACTTTAAAATTTCTAAAATCCACCAACAATGCCGAAACTATCCAAAACAACTCCGATTGACCTGAAATTTTGCAGACATATCCAAAATGACATTACGAACCTGTTTTAACTGTCGGAATTTTATTTCGACCTCGATAGCCTATTTTCCACTACCGACCGG
>ML404219.1:0-79160 GCA_005239525.1 Nicotiana knightiana | reverse complement strand
GCCTATATTCCTATGGAATCAGGATTAACAAGAACGCATTAATAATTCCCGTATAATAACCAAGCAAGGCGATTAGGTATATTCCTATCCTAAAATCCGCTCCACTGAAGGGTTAAGATCTTGCTCTACCCAATCTTATATGCAATCTAGAATTCCCTCTCCCGAGTATAATCCTACATTCGTAGATAGTATTCAATTGGTGATCAAGCAATTAAATAACCAAGCGCAAGATTGAATAAACAAACCAATTAAGATAAAACAATAAAAATAATTCATGCTTCAACTACAACGTTCATGTAACACCCAAAACTCTAGAACTAATAAACTATGAAACTAAAAGAAGAGAAGAGAAGAAAAACTAAGTAGAATCCTCTTTCAAGCGTGGTGTGTTCCTCCACATCAATCCTGCATCGAAATCCCCCCAATTTATGTTTTTGGGTCTATTTATATGTTTAGGATAAACCCTAAACGTGTAAGAGACTTCTATTCCAACTTGGAAACACTTAAACCCGTCAAAACTCGGTTTCTGGCCGACTGGGGACCCTGGCGTTTGGACCCAAACGCCTGGCTAACGCCAGGCTAGGGCTGGCGTTTCAGCCCAAACGCCTGGCTAACGCCAGGGTGGGGCTGGTGTTTCAGCCCAAACGCCTGGCTAAGGCCAGGCTGGGTCAGGCTGTTTGGCTCTGTCGCCCGGCTATCGCCCGGGTGTCCCCTTTCGCGTATTTTTCGATGTATTTGCATCCGTTTAGCCCCGTTTCCATTTTCAATTCACCTACACATAAAATAAACCCCATTAGGCACATACGACGTGTATTTTTATCATTAAAACACATAAAATGCAAGGTATATAATGCTTAATATCATGAATTTTAGCCACACATCATCAACCAATTGGAAATATATTAATAACACAATAAGTTTATCCCCCAACGGGTTTTACCAAAACCCTAGGTTAAAGAAGTTGGCTAAACAAATTCATAAGAATAAAATCTAAAATAACTTGCATAATTAAACTACAAAGTAATGAAGAAAATCTATACAAATCGATGTATTGCCGTCCAAATCCTCTTCTCCTCTTCAAATCTCCCTTTAAGTTGTGTTGTTTGGGGTCTATTTATAAGTTTAGGACAAACCCTAAATGTGTAGGAGACTTCTATTTCAACCGGGAAACACTTAAATCGTCACAACTCGAAATTGACCAGAACCCAGGAGACCAGGAATTTTGGCTCTAAGGCCTGGATAAGGCCAGGCCATGCCTGGCTTTAGGAGACAAACGCCTCCCTAACGCCAGAGCCAGCCTGACTTTAGGAGGCAAACGCCTGGATAAGGCCAGGGTGTTCCCTCGTTGCCTCTTAAGCGTATTTTCGACGTATTTGCATCCATTTAGCTCGGTTTCCATCTCTAATTCACCTACACATAAAATAAACTCCATTAAGCACATAAAAAGTGTATTTTTATCATTAATGCTCATAAAATGTAAGGCATATAACATGTTAAACTATGAATCCTAGTCTCGCATCAGTGACATAGAACACCAGTTGGCCTTCTATGTTCATGGTGCCATCTCATATGAGAAGCGGAGCTCATTGATGCATATAACCATTTAAACCTTGGTATAAGGGGTAAGTAATGCATCGCCTTCACTGGAACCTTCTTCTTATTAGCATTTGTAACCTCCTTATAATGAGGTTGGTTACAAAACGTACAATTTTCTAGCGCCGCATCATCCTTATAAAATAATATGCATCCTTTCTCACAACAGTCAATCCTCTCTGATGAAAGTCCTAACTTGGACACCAATTTCTTTGCAGTATAGAAATCTTTGGGTAAGTCAATTTTATTCGGATTTAGTTCATTCATAAGCCCAATGATAGAATCCATGCCCGCTTGAGAAATAGAACTATCAGATTTGATAGTTAGTAGTCTAACTGCAACAGACAACTTGGAATGCATTGAGCCTTCATACAATGGCCGACTACCTTCCTCTAGTTATTCATAAAAGCGCTTAGCCTCATCATTTGGTTCGGATTGAACCCCTGGGAACATCTCAAAAGCATCTCTCATCATTTCATTGAATCGAGAATTTTCAAAATTATTCTCTACTCTGGGACTACCCTCACCACCAAAAGAATTATGAAAATCATGATTCTCTCCATGAACAGTCCACACATAATAATTTTCTAAAAATCCATTCTTGTAAAGATGAAGTTCAACTACATCTGGTCTCAATAACTTGACGCACTTGCATTTAACACAAAGGTACCTAATTGTCCCTTCAATAAGAAAATCATTTAGCGATTTCGTCTTAGCAATAAACCCCGCAACTCCTTCTATAAACTCCTCTCTCAATCCCGCACGATTAGGATGAGTCCTATCATATATCCATTTACGATGTTCAAATTCCATCTACATCAAAAGAAAAAACTATTGAGATATTATTCTAAAGGTTCCTACTTTGAATAATTGTAATACCTTCAATATTTTAACTATCAATGACTCTATAAATATTAAATTTCACAACAAAAATTAGATTGATTACCTTCAAAAGCATATCTACTAGTTTATAGCGGAATCAAAAGAGAAGTCTCACATGTCCAATTGATTAGTTAAATTTGCAACAACAATAATATCCGGAGAAAGTGCACTTACATGTTAAATACTTTTTAGTTATACTTTTAGTCTTTATCCGGTCAGAACCATATCCATATGCCGTGCTACATAATATTTCCTCTGATAAGGGAAAGGAAAGGGTAGTCCCAACCAAAAAAGGTTTTCTAAAAATAATGGTCACTATGGATTCATATTGCATATACCTAGTAAATTAGTAGTTTCTTAGGAATTAGGTTATGTAGGTGAAAAATGGATACAACCACAAACAACAGTTTATTGTAATCTTAGTTTGGTAACATAAAAAATCAAACCCAACCATTTAGTTATTGGCAAACAAGGTATCATGAAGAATGAGGTAAGTCCTATGATTTATATAAAGATATATTTTGCATAAAAATGTATTTAAAAAAAATATAGATATAGATATACATGTCGCAGCAAGGACGAAACCAAAAAACAAAAGTCGAAATGTGGAATGAACCATCAGTGCCGGCCTTTTTTTAATATTCAACCTTTGTACCCTTTTAGTCTTCTACAAAATCAAGATGACTTGTATAAGTGAACGTAGAATAAAAAGTGACACAGGTAAATTTCATATCAACATTTTAAAACAGAAGTTATTATATGAAAGAAACAATCTAAAGTTTATAGGAGTAATGCGTATGAGTTGGTAATCAAGAAAAAGTAAAATTAGTGCATAAAACATAAACTTTTCGAATAAATACCTAAAAAGAATTGGGTTGGAGGATCGGAGGCCCCTCAAAGCTATGGAAATGGAACATGGAGATTGAAATTATTGCTTGGAATCAGAAACACATGGTATTGCTCTCTATTTCTCATCAGTATGTCTACAATTTATTAGAGCTGAGCTAGCCTACTACCACTATTCCGTCATTTATTGATGAGTGGTTCTACTTTCTAAAAGACCCACAAACTAGGACAACGTTATAGGGAGAATATAATCAATAATAATACTTCTAAATGATGGATGCAAGCTATACAGAAAAGATGAAAACATGACTGTAAGGACACATTGAAATTTCAATCCTTCCACAGAATTATAGGCACTTCTTTAACCAAATATCACAAAAGAGATCCAGCGCAATGTCTACATCCACCCTTCTTTACCTAGTACACGAAAAGAATTACACAAAATTAATGGTCAGATTTATTGCTTCATCGCAAAGCTTAAGTTCACCTAAAGTCTCGCTCAACTTTCACTCCTAAATATTTCTTTTAATAGTTTTACTTCTCTTATTCCCACTTAAAAGTGAATTTAAGTTATTTACAATTAGAATGAAATCCTAAAGATTTTCTGCAGTGTTAGTGTTACAGCAAGTTACTTACCCCTTTTAAGTGATTAATTATAACATTCATTACGTTTTAAATAATTTGATTGTGAAAATAATGTTTACACCATCAATAAATAGAACTAAAACTCTTAACAAATAGGAGAAAAGTGACAGGAAACTATCAAACATAGTGGAATGGTCATATTTTAATCTCAAATTGAACCCTATTGGCATGGTATCTATGACATAATGGTATATAACAAAAGAAAATAGCATTTAATTTAAGTTCTTTGTTCTCATAAATAACAAGACGAATTACAATTTCATACATCATTGTTCAAATTTTGAACCTTAGAAACGAATTAAATCAAAAAATTAAGTACTAAAGTAAATAAGAAGCTCAAAAAAAGCACAAACACAAGTAAAAATTGGGGAAATTGTAAAAGCTAAGGTTTTGGGAAGATGTGAATATATACCTAGCAGCAAGTGTATGAATAGGGAAAGGAGAAGAAGCTTTGGGTGGAAGAATGAGTAGGGGATGACTTTTACAAGTTAATACTAAGAAAAAGTTAATCACACGACATATTGGCAAAGAAGAAAAAGAAATTTGGTGGCAGCAGAGCGGTAGAATGGTTGAGAGCAGTTAGCCGTGAGAGAAAGGAGACTGAAAAAGAGAGGAGATGAGCGAAATAAAACCTAGTTTTGCACTTAATTTATTTTTTCCGACAACTGTGGTCGGAAATTTCTTTTTTTATTTTGGTCAAATTTTATTGACTTATTTTTCAATTACAGTGGGCGGCAGCTTTAATCGATTTTTTAATATCGGAATTTTTTTTTTTCATGTTGGTCAAATTGATTTATTTTTCGATTACAGTGGGTAGCAGCTTTAGTCAATTTTTTAACTAAAATTGTGGGAATATTTGTCCGACTACTGTAGTCGGAATTTTTTTATATTTTTTTCGCGGTCTTTTGCGCCAAATTTTACGACTACTACAGTCGAAATGGCAATCGCCTACAAATTTAAAAAAATATAAAAATAAATTATACTTTTCTGACAACTGTAGTCGTAAAATTACGATTACTATTTGGTAGTCGGAATCTGTAGTCGGAAAATAGCATTTTTTTGGTAGTGAATTAAGAGTTTAGATATAAAAAAGGTACTCCAAATACTTATTTAATAAAATAAGAATTTAGATATAAGAAATTACTCTAAATACTTATTTAAAAATAATTGTAATGACCCGGCTGGTCGTTTTGAGCAATTGCGTCCGATTTGGCAGTTTGAGGTCATGAGTAGCTTCACACAGTGTATTATGACTTGCGTGCATCGTTGGTTCGGCTTTTTGAGAGGTTTGGAAAGAATTTTCAGGAGTGACTCTCATTTGAGAAGCTCGAAGTTGAAGGAATTGACCCACGGTTTGACTTTTGAGTATTTGACCTCGGATCGGAGTTTCGACGATTATGGTAGGTCCGGATAGTGATTTTGGACTTGGGCGTATGCCCAGAATTTTATTTGGATGTTTCTAAAAGGTTTCGGCATCATTCGACGAAAGTTGGATATTTTAAAGTTTAGAATCTTCCTACGTTTGATCATGGTTTGACTTGAAGTCTATCGAGTCCGGATTGAGGTTTTTAAAATTTGGAATAGGTCTGTTTTGTCAATTGGAACTTTCCTACAAAATTTGGTATCATTCGGAGTTGATTTGATATGGTTCGGATGCTCGGTTGCCAATCTAGAGTTCTTGAAGTTCAAAGTGATTTTTCATGTGTTTCGGCGTTCGATTCGTGATTTTAGAGGTTATTTCATTGTTCCGATCGCGCAAGCAAGTTCGTATTGTGTTTTCAGACTTGTTTGTGTGTTTAGACGGGGTCCCGGGAGCCTCGAGTGTGTTTCAAATGGGCTACGGGCCATTTCCTTCTATTTTTGAACTGTTGTTACTGTCTTCTGGTTTCCTTCTTCGCGATCGCGAAGTGTTTCCCGCGTTCGCGAAGTGTAACTACTGACCACCTCAAAATCCCTCTTCGCGTTCGCTTTCAACATCTCTCATTGCGTTCGCGTTCCTCTCACGCGTTCACGTAGTTACGTCATTCCACTATTTGCGTTCGCGTACTACTTCACGCGTTCGCGAAGAGCAGTCGTTGGGCCATCAGACTTTTCTTCTTTGCATTTGCGGACGTGCTGTCGTGTTCGCGAAGAACATCTGGGAAGCCTTCATCTTTCTTTCTTCGCGAATGCGAGTAGCCTTCCACGTTCGCGATGCTTTAGCATCTAGGCAGAATAAATAGTACTCTATTCCGAGGGTTTGCCATTTTCACCATTTTTGGAGTTTTAGAGCTCGGTTTTGGGCGATTCTTCGTGGGTTTATCAAGCAAATCATTAAGGTAAGCGTTCTCTACCCAAATCTTATCATATTTCATGAATGCATTGCTATTTTCATCATCTAACTAGTGAATTAAGTTGGAAATTTGGGGAAAATTTTGTGAAATCTTTCAAAATGTAAAAATCGTGATTTGAAGGACGAATTGGTATCTGAATTTAATAATTTTGGTATTTCTAAACCCGTATCGGAATGTGTGTTCGGGTGTTGTAATTTTGTCGGGTTTCGAGGTGCGGGCCAGGGGAGTTGACTTTTGTTGGCTTTTTGTAAATTGTATAAGTATCGTAGTTTTGTTAATTGAAATTGTTTCTCTTGCATTGTTTGATGTAATTAAGTCATTTTTGGCTAGATTGAGCCGAGCGTTGATGAATTCGTAAAGGAAAAGCTGAATTGAGTATTGAATTGGCGAATTGAGGTAAGTATCTTGTCTAACTTTGTAGGGGGGGAGGGGGGAACCACCCCTTAGGAATTGAGTCAATTGTGCTCTCTTGATATGTGAAAGTCCTGTACGCAAGGTGACGAGTTGATACACAATTTATATGTGGTATTGACCGGTTAGATTGCCCAGTCTCTTTCCATGCTTTTGAGTAAATTGTCATAAAATGTGGTATCTCTTTGTTAGGCTACTCTTACATGCTCTATATGATGTTGTTAGTCCTTATTTGCCTCTTATTTTTCATTTGGCCTTTATATTCCTTGGTAGTTGTCATTGCTCCATTATTATCTTGTTACCTCTTAATTGTTGAGTTATTCTGTGATTACGTATTTATCTGTTACGAGTCCAAGTTGTTGTGAATACCGGTGTAGTTAGCACGTGCTTTACTTGTCTTTTTTCCTTGTAAAGGTTGTTGTATTCCTTTGATTGTTACGTGGTTCCCTTGTTGCCATGTACTCATACTTTTTATTGTAGAATTTCTTGTATTTGAGTTATTGAATTGTTGTTGATTGATTTATATTATTAAATGGTGTGATCGGGTTGCATGCCGCAACAGGAGAAATAAGGGTGGATTATTATGGTAGAATAAGGGTGAAATGTGATATTGATATTAAATTGTCACGACCCCAAACCTAAACTGGCCGTGATGGTGCCTATCATGAAACTAGGCTAGCCAATTTACCAAAGATAGCATATAAGATTTTTCCTCAAATTGAAAGCTGATTGATATTTCATCGTTACTACAACCAGTTCTAGGAATAAATAGTAAAGGACAGGATAAGAAGGGAAGAGGGCATGCTGCAGACGCCGAACAACTACCTCAAAATCCTGAACCAGCTCTAAGAGGATGCGAAATAGCTAGGGCTCAAACCCAGCACCTGAATCTGCACACACGGTGCAGGGAGTAATGTGAACTCAATAGTAATGAGAGTAAATAATGTCTAAGGCTATGAAACACGTAAAAACAATAATCAAAGCACAGTAAATGAAATCCTTCTTTCAGAAAACACATATACGATATCTTGTAACAATTCAAAAATCGATTTCAATAAAAATATCCTTTTCACGGTTCCCATAGAAATCAAAGGGATTCAGTGTATAAAATGACAGGGTTCATAAATAGTCTTTCAGATGAAAACATGTATCATAAACTGCCCTCGGGCGTATCATCACTCAGCATCAGTCACTCAACATGACTCACAATCACTAAGTATCAGCCCCTCGGTCTACCTCACAGTCAATCATGCCTCCCAAGTCACTCGTCACTCGACACTCGCACTCAGTAGGTACCTGCGCTCACTGGGGGTGTACAGACTCCGGAGGGGCTCCTACAACCCAAGCGTTAATATCAATCCATCTCGTGGCATAATCACTTAGGCTCTCGGCCTCTCTCATATCATAAGATAGTGTAACATGCTGCGGCGCACAGCCCGATCCCATAATATCATCACAACATAGGCCCTCGGCCTCACTCAATCAGAAACCTCTCAAAAATCCACTCGGCCTATCAATAAACAGGGTACTCGACCCAAAAATGTCATTTTTATTTCACGAAATAATGTAAATAAGAGTGAGTTTCGAAATCAGTTAAACATGACATGACTGAGTATAAATCATAAGTCAACATAGTGAGGAATAGCAGTAAACAGCCCCCAAGGGGTCCAAACAGGTCGGCACAAGGCCCCAAACATGGCGTACAACCCAAAATATAGTAATAGTCTTAAAACATGAACTATCATATGCTTTAGAATCAAATACGCAACTTAATAGTTGCTGCGGGATAGACCAAGTCACAATCCCCTAACAGTGCACGCCACACACTCGCCATCTAGCATGTGCGCCACTCCAAAATAGTGATAAAAACGTGAAGCCCGGGGTTTCATTCCCTCAGGACAATATTTACAACCATTACTTACCTCAAACCGGCCCAAATACTAATCCACGATGCTCTTGACTATCGAATCGGCCTCTGATTACTCCAAATCTAGCCAAAAATCAGATTTACATCATCAATATATGCTAAGGATCAAAGCTCATTCGAAAATTATCAAAATTAACCAAAAATCTTGAAATTGGCCAAACCCGACCCCGAGCCCACGTCTCAGAATTCAATTAAAATCACATCACAAGAATCCTTATCCTTCCACGAGTCTATACATACCAAGAATATCAAAATTGGACCTCAAATGGCCCCTCAAATCCCCACTCAAAGGTTTCCAAATCATAAGCCCTAATTCCTTAATTTTTGGGTTTAAATCCCACTAATTTCATGTCTAATTAGTTTGAAATCAACATAGAATCGAGTATTGAGTTCAAAAATCTTACCTCCAAGTGTTTCCTTCGATTCCCTCTTCAATCCCTCTCAAAAAAGCTTCAAAGCCGTTCAAAAATAGTGAGAAATGGGCTAAAAATCAAGAAGATGGCTTTTTATACTTTTTGCCCAGGTGCTCTTTTCTTCAGTGCGATCGCGTCTCACACCACGTGTTCGTGAAGAACTGACCAAAATACCTACGCATTCGGGTTCCTATCTCACACGTTCGCACAACACTGACCAAATTACCATACACGTTCGCGTTCCTCCCTCACGCGTACGCAGAGCACACCCGCTCAGCCCCCTCGCGCGCCCAGCCTTTACGCGATTGCGGACCTCCACCACGCGTTTGCACTGCTCACAAGCCTCCCTCTCACGTGCTAGCGACCTCCCAAACACGATCGCATAGAACAAATTATGCTGCCCCATATAAGCCTATGCGATCGCATTCTCACCCACGCGATCGCATAGAAGAACACCAGACTGAACACCAGCAATCAACCAAACCAAGAATTCATCCGTTAATACCCCCGAAACTCGCCCGAGGCCCTCGGGACCTCAAACAAACATGTCAACACATCTCATAACCTTATTCAAACTTAGTCGAGCCTTCGAAACACTCAAAACAACGCTAAAAGACCAAATTCACCACGGATTCAGGCCTATGAACTTAGAAACATCTAAATTTCGCCAATGATGCCGAAACCACCCAAAACACGTCCGATTGACCTGAAAATTTGCACACACACATCCAAAATGACACTATGAACTTGTTTCAACTTCCGAAATTCCTTTCCAACCCCGATAGCCTATTTTCCACTGCCGACCGGAAATCGCCAAAACTCAATTTCACCATTTCAAGCATAATTCTACTCCGGACATCAAAATCACATTTCGAACACACCCCTAAGTCCCAAATCACCTAACAAAGTTGTCCGAGACATAATATCCACATTCCGATGTCGTTTACCCAATAGTGAACTTCTAGTTGACTTCTCTAACTATAAGGCCAACTTAAGAGACTAAGTGTCTCATTTCACACCACGACCACTCCGAAACCGAACCAACCGACCCAACTCAACATAAATAGGCTAAGCAACACATGATTAAGCAGAAATAGGGAAAACGGGGCTAATCTTACAGAACGACCGGTCGGGACATTACATTATGCCGCTCTTAAATAAACGTTTGTCCTCGAACGGGTCTAGAAACATACATGGAGTCTCAAATAAGTGAGGAAATCTGCTCTGCATCTCCCGCTCGGTATCCCAGGTGACCTCCTTCACCGGCTGCCCTCCCCACTGTACATTCACTGAAGCTATATCCTTAGATCTCAACCTTCTGACCTGATGATCCAAAATAGCCACTGGCTCTACCTCATAAGACATATCACCCTCTAGCTGAACTGAGTTGAAGTCCAAGACATGAGACGGGTCACCAACATACTTCCGGAGCATGGAAACATGGAATACCGGATGAACACTCGATAAGCTGGGCGGAAAAGCAAGTCTATAAGCCACCTCTCCAACCCTCTGAAGCACCTCAAAAGGCCCAATGAACCGGGACTTAACTTGCCCTTCTTCCCGAACCGCATAACACCCTTCATGGGTGACACCTTCAGCATCACCTTCTCCCCAACCATGAAAGACACATCCCGGACCTTCCGGCCTACATAACTCTTCTGCCTAGACTGCGTCGTATGCTCCTGAATCAGCTTCACCTTATCCAATGCATCCTGTACCAAATCTGTGCCCAACAGCCTAGCCTCACCCGACTCAAACCAACCAACCAGAGATTCACACCTCCTACCATATAAAGCCTCATACGGAGCCATCTGGATAATCGACTGATAACTATTATTATATGCAAACTCCGCAAGTGGCAGAAACTGGTCCCATGAACCCCCGAAATCAATGACACAAGCACGCAACATGTTCTCTAGAATCTGAATAGTGTGCTCTGACTTCCCATCAGTCTGAGGATGAAACGATGTGCTCAACTCAACCTGAGTACCCAACTCTCTCTACACGGCCCTCCAAAACTGCAATGTGAACTGAGTACCTATGTCAGAAATGATAGAAACGGGGACACCATGCAACCGAACAATATCCCGGGTATAAATCTCAGCTAACCGCTCTGAAGAATAAGTAGTACCAACAGGAAAGAAGTGCGCGAACTTGGTCAGCCGGTCCACAATAACCCATATAGTGTCGAATCTCCTTGAAGTCCGTCGGAGCCCAACTACAAAGTCCATGGTGATCCGCTCCCACTTCCACTATGGAATATCCAACCTCTGATGTAATCCCCCTATCCTCTGGTGCTCATACTTGACCTGTTGACAATTGAGACACCGAGCTACGAATCCAACGATATCTTTCTTCATCCGCCTCCACCAATAATGCTGTCTCAGATCCTGATACATCTTCGTGGCACCCGGATGGATGAAATGCCGCGAGCTGTGGGCCTATGCTAGAATCAACTCTCGAAGCCCATCCACATTAGGCACACATACCCGACCCTGCATCCTCATAACACCATCATCACCAATAACCACATCCCTGGCATCACCTCACCGGACACTATCCTGAAGAACGAGCAAGTGTGGGTCATCATACTGACTCTCTCTAATCTGGTCATAAAGAGAAGACCTGGAGGCTACACAAGCCAATACCCGGTGGGGCTCTGATAGATCCAATCTCACCACCTTTCCCGCTAAGGCCTGAACATCAAGTGCTAGTGGTCTCTCTCCTACTAGAAGATATGCTAGACTCCCAAAACTCTCTGCTCCGCGACTCAAGGCATCTGCCACTACATTGGCCTTCCCCAGATGGTATAGAATAATGATATCATAGTCCTTGAGAGGCTCCAACCATCTCCTCAGACCAAATTCAAGTCCTTCTGCTTAAACAGATGCTGCAGACTACGGTGATCAGTAAAAACCTAACAATGCACCCCATACAAATAATGACGCCAAATCTTCAAGGCGTGAACAATGGCTGCAAGATCGAGATCATGTACCAGATAATTCTTCTCATGACTCTTCAACTGGCGCGAGGCGTAGGCAATCACCCTACCCTCCTGCATCAAAACACAACCAATGCATATCCTCGAGGCATCACAATATACGGTGTAAGAACCTGAAGCTGATGGCAATACTAACACTGGAGCTGAGGTCAAAGCAACCTTGAGCTTCTGAAATCTCTCCTCACACTTGTCCGACCACCTGAACGGAGCACCCTTCTGGGTCAATTTTCTCAAGGGCGATAGAAGAAAACCCCTCCACAAAGCGACAGTAATATCCCGCCAAACCAAGGAAGCTCTTAATCTCTGTAGCTGAGGATGGTCTGGGCCAACTCTGCACCGCCTCTATCTTCTTGGATAAACCTGAATACCCTCACTGGACACCACATGTCCCAAGAAAGCCACTGAGCTAAGCAAAAACTCACACTTAGAGAACTTTTCATAAAGCTTCTCCTCTCTCAATCTCTGCAATACAACCCCCAAATGTTGAGCATGCTCCTCCTGGATACGAGAATATACTAGGATGTCATCAATAAACACAATAACAAAGGAATCCAAATATGACTGAAACACACTGTTCATCAAATGCATGAACGCTGCTGGGGCATTGGTCAGCCAAAAAGACATCACCATAAACTCATAGTGACCACAACGAGTCCTGAAAGTTCTCTTGGGAATGTCATAATCCCGAATCTTCAGCTGATGATACCCGGATCTCAAATCAATCCTAGAGAACACTGTGGCTCCCTGAAGCTGGTCAAACAAATCATCAATACGAGGCAAAGGATACTTATTCTTGACTGTAACCTTGTTCAACTGCCTCTAGTCAATAAACATTCTCATAGAACCATCCTTCTTCTTTACAAACAACACCGGTGCACCCCAAGGTGACACACAATGCCGAATGAATCCCTTATCTAGGAGTTCCTGAAGTTGCTCTTTCAATTCCTTCAACTCCGATGGTGCCATACGATACGCTGGAATAGAAATAGGTTGGGTTCCCGGCACAAACTCAATACCAAAATCAATATCCCTATCAGGCGGCATGCCCGACAGGTCTGCAGGAAACACGTCCGAAAAATCACGGACCACAGGAATAGAATCAATAGCAGGAGTCTCAACACTGACATCCCTCATAAAATACAAATACGATAAACACCTCTTCTCTACCATATGCTGGGCCTTCAGGTAGGAAATCACCCTACTAGGCACATACTCAATAGAACCTCTCCACAAAACCCTCGGAAATCCTGGCATCGCTAAGGTCACAGTCTTAGCGTGACAATCTAGAACATCATGACACAGAGATAGCCAATCCATGCCCAATATCACATCAAATTCAACCATTCTAAGCAACAATAGATCCACTCGGGTCTCTAGACCCCAAATAGATATCACATACGTCCGATACCCGCGGTCCACAACAACAGTATCGCCCACCGGAGTCAACACATGAACATATTTAACTAAGGACTCACGTGGCATATCTAGAAAATGAGCAAAGTATGATAAGACGTAAGAATACGTGGAACCAGGATCAAATAAGACCGAGGCGTCTCGGTGACAGACTGAGACGATACCTATAATCACTGCATCTGAGGCTATAGCATCTGGTCTGGCTGGAAGTGCATAAAAATGAGCTGAAGTCGAGGGCTGAGTCCTTTGCTGAGATGAACCACCATGACGACGAGGACACTGCCTCAACACATGCCCAAAATCTCCACACTCGAAATAACTCCCTGGTGCCGGAGACGGGGACTGAAGGGAACCCCTAGCACCAGGATAATCACCAGATGAACCATGCATAGAAGAACCCTGAGCTGATGGTGCACGAGATGAACTCTAAGCTGGGAGAGCACTGAATGACGGGTTCCCCTGATGAGCACTGTGAGGACCACGACCATCCCATCCACCATGATAACCTGAGCGACCTGGCTGAGCCTGCCTGAATGGACGACCTCTGCCGTGCTGAAACTGTCCTCCTGGAGGATTATCACCAAAACTACCAGATCCTCGAGGCATCTTGGCCTCCCTCTCATCACGCTCCTGCCGGCAAACTGCCTTAATATCCCAGGCAATATCCACAACCTGCTTAAAAAGAGCACCCGATACCCTCGCTCTAGTCATCAGAATACGAAGCTGATAAGTGAGTCCATCCACGAACCTCTTGGTCCTCTCTCTCTCTCTCTCTCAGTAGGGACCAACCCTGAAGCATGACGAGATAGATCTGAAAATCTCATTTCATACTGCGTCATTGTCAACTCACCCTGACTTTACTGCTCAAACTGTCTAAGCAGCTCCACTCTGCGGGACCGCGGAACATACTTCTCTAAGAAGAGAGTGGAAAATAGCTGCCAAGTAAGGGACACTACACCAACAGGCCTACGCCTCTCATAAGACTCCCACCAAGTGAATGCAGCTCCTGAGAACTGGAAAGTAGTAAACGAGACCCCACTAGTCTCCAATATCCCTGCAGTGCGAAGAATTCTCTGACACTTGTCTAAGAAACCCTGGGCATCCTCGTCCTCAACACCACTGAAAGTCGGAGGCTGAAGTCTACCAAATCTCTCCAACCTGCGCTGCTCATCGTCAACCATCGCTGGAACCACAAAATCCTGAGCTTGGGCAACCGGATGGGCTGGAGCTGCCCCCGGTGTCTGGAGCCCCTGAATAACCTACTCAGGTGTACGGGCAGCTGGAGTCTGAGTGCCTCCTCCGGCCTGAGAAGTAGCGGATATAGAAGAAACAACGACTGCTTGTGCTAGACTGGTGCACACATTCAAAATATGAGTCAAAGTCTCCTGAAGACCCGGAATAACAATGGGCATTGCCGGTGCCTGAGTCGGTCCCGCTGGAATATCTGTGGCGGGGACCTGATCCTGAACAATAGGTGGGTCTATGGGTACTGCTCCGGCTGCTGCATGGGCTGCACCCCTACCTCTACAATGGCCTCGACCGTGGCCTCGACCTCTCGCTGGTCTAGCTAGTGTCTGTTCACCCTGAGCGGTAGCGCGTGTCCTCACCATCTGTGAGAGAATGAAACAATAGAAGTTAGTTGCTAGAATCAACAGATTCGCATGACAGAATTCAAGAATGTGAGATTTTTCCTAAGGGTTCTGCAGCCTCTCGAAGATAAGTACAGACGTCTCCGTACCGATCCACAAGACTCAACTAAACATGCTCATGACCGGTGAGTCCTATGTAACCTAGGCTCTAATACCAACTTGTCATGACCCTAAACCTAAACTAGTCATAATGGCGCCTATCATGAAACTAGGCTAGCCAATTTACCAAAGATAGCATATAATATTTTTCCTCAAATTCAAACTGATCGATATTTCATAAATTTTCTCAGTTTCCCAGTTTAACATTTCAAAACAACAAAGATAGATAAAACATTTAAAATAACGCCCTAAAACCTGGAGTCAACCGTCATGAGCATCTATGACACGATACAATGTAATACTATTTCGTTACTACAACCAGTTCTAGGAATAAATAGTAAAGGACATGATAATAAGGGAAGAGGGCATACTGCGAATGCCAAACAGCTACCTCAAAATCCCGAACCACCTCCAAGAGGATGCGAAATAGCTAGCGCTTACACCCAGCACCTGAATCTGCACACAAGGTGCAAGGAGTAATGTGAGTACTCCAACTCAGTAGTAATGAGAATAAATAATGTCTAAGGCTATGAAACACGTAAAAATAGTTATCAAAGCACAGTAAATAAAATTCTTCTTTCAGAAAACACATATACGATATCTTGTAACATTTTAAATATCGATTTCAGTAAAAAATATCCTTTTCACGGTTCCCATAGAAAATCAAAGGGATTCAGTGAATAAAATGACAGGGTTCATAAACAGTCTTTCAGATGAAAACATGTATCATAAACTTCCCTCGGGGGTATCATCACTCAACATCAGCCACCCAACATGCCTCACACTCACTCAGTATCAGCCCCTCGGGCTACCTCATAGTCACTCATGCCTCCCAAGTCACTCGGCACTCGGCACTACTCGCACTTAGTAGATACCTGCACTCACTGCGGGTGTACAGACTCTGGAGGGGTTCTTACAGCCCAAGCGCTAATATCAAGCCATCTCGTGGCAGAATCACTTAGGCTCTCGGCCTCTCTCATATCATAAGATAGTGTAACATGCTGCGGCGCATAGCCCGATCCCATAATATCATCACAACATAGGCCCTCGGCCTCACTCAGTCAGAAACCTCTCAAAAGCCACTCGGCCTATCAATAAACGGGGTACTCGACCCAAAAATGTCATTTTTATTTCACGAAATAATGAAAATAAGATTGAGTTTCGAAATCAGTTAAACATGACATGACTGAGTGTAAATCATAAGTCAACATAGTGAGGAATAGCAGTAAACATCCCCCAAGGGGTCCAAACAGGTCGGCACAAGGCCCCAAACATAGGCGTACAGTCCAAAATATAGTAATAGTCTTAAAACATGAACTATCATATGCTTTAGAATCAAATACGCAACTTAATAGTTGATGCGGGACGGACCAAGTCACAATCTCGTGACAGTGCACGCCACACACTCGCCATCTAGCATGTGCGCCACTCCAAAATAGTGATAAAAACGTGATGTCCGGGGTTTCATACCCTCAGGACAATATTTACAATCATTACTTACCTCAAACCGACCCAAATATTAATCCACGATGCTCTTGCCTCTCGAATAGGCCTCCGATTACTCCAAATCTAACCAAACATCAGATTTACATCATCAATATATGCTCAGGATCAAAGACCATTCGAAAATTATCAAAATTAACCAAAAATCCCGAAAATGGCAAAACCCGACCCCCAGGCCCACGTCTCGGAATTCGATAAAAATCACATCACAAGAATCCTTATCCTTCCACGAGTCTATACATACCAAGAACATCAAAATTGGACCTCAAATGGCCTCTCAAATCCCCACTCAAAGGTCTCCAAATCATAAGCCCTAATTCCTCAATTTTTGGGTTTAAATCCCACTAATTTCATGTCTAATTGGTTAGAAATCAACATAGAATCGAGTATTGAGTTCAAAAATCTTACCTCCAAGTGTTTCCCTTCGATTCTCTCTTCAATCCCTCTCAAAAAGCTTTAAAGACGTTCAAAAATAGTGAGAAAAAATGGCTAAAAATCAAGAAGATGGCTTTTTATACTTTCTGCCCAGGTGCTTTTTTCTTCAATGCGATCACGTCTCACACCACGCGTTCCCGAAGCACTGACCAAAATACCCTACGCGTTCGGGCTCCTCCCTCACGCATTCGCACAACACTGACCAAATTACCATACGCGTTCGCGTTCCTCCCTCACGCGTTCGCACAACACACCCGCTGAGCCCCCTCACGTGCCCCAGCCTCTACGCAATTGCGGACCTCCACCACGCATTCGCACTGTTCACAAGCCTCCCTCTCACGCGCTCGCGACCTCCCAAACACGATTGCATGGAATAAATTATGCTGCCCCCAGATAAGCCTATGCTATCGCATTCTCACCCACGCGATCGCATAAAAGAACACCAGATTGAACACCAGCAGAAAAACCAGCAATCAGCCAAACTAAGAATCCACCCGTTAATACCCCCGAAACTCGCATGAGGCCCTCGGGACTTCAACCAAACATGCAAACACATCCCATAACCTTATTCAAACTTAGTCGAGCCTTTGAAACACTCAAAACAACGCTAAAACACCAAATTCACCTCGGATTCAGGCCTATGAACTTAGAAACTTCTAAATTTCGCCAATGATGCCGAAACCACCACAAAACATGTCCGATTGACCTGAAAATTTGCGCACACATCCAAAATGACACTAAAAACCTCTTCCAACTTCCAAAATTCCATTCCGACCCCGATAGCCTATTTTCCCCACTGCCGACCGTAAATTGCCAAAATTCAATTTCACCATTTCAAGCATAATTCTACTCCGGACATCAAAACCACATTCCGAACACACCCCTAAGTCCAAATCACCTAACGAAGCTATCCGAGCCATAAAATCCACATTCTGAGGTTGTTTATCCAATAGTCAACTTCCGATTGATTTTTCTAACTATAAGGCCAACTTAAAAGACTAAGTGTCTCATTTCACACCACGCCACTCCGAACCCGAAAAAACTGACCCAAATCAACATAAATAGTCTAAGCAACACATGATAAAGCAGAAACAGGGAAAACGAGGCTAATATTACGGAACGATCGGCCAGGTTGTTACATATATGGTGGGACCGGGTTGCGTACCGCAACATATTATGTTATTATTATGATATTGATAATATACGTGCGATCAGGTTGCATGCCGCAACAGTAGATATAAGGGTGAATTATTATGGTGAGATAAGGGTGAATTATGATATTGATATTATATGATGGGATCGGGTTCCACGCCCGCGATATATTTGTGTATTTAGTATTCCATGTTTTATTGTATTGGTTTCAGTGCCTTCGTACGAGATTTCGAGGATTTATATTCTCTGGTTTTTGCTGTCTTTTGAGGATTTAGTCATTATAATTGACATTACTTATTTGTCGTCATTCCTAAGCCTTTTTCTTAATACTATTATTCGGGTGAAATGATTTTCAAAGTGAATTTACTATGTTGAGTCATTACCTCCTGCCCTGCTGAGTCGTTAGTAAGATAGTATTTTAAAAATGAAAGTACTAATACCATGTTACCTTGTGTGACTTTTAAGTTAGAACCCGCCGTTTATTTTGATACTTACCATTTTCTACTAGTTGTCATTTCTTACTTCAACTGCCTTCTCAACTTAATCTTCTCAACCTATCTGGGGTTTTATTTTACTTACAAAGGAATTGTTATTATGTTTTTAACCTAATGAACTCTACATTAAATTTAATAGCTTATTCGGTATAGTATTTTATTTGGAAATGTTATTTTCTTCACTCAAATGGTTTCAAAAATAAACTCATCCTTTCTCACTGATTTCTTTACTTGGCCTAGAAACTGTATTATTACTTTACGATATATGAATGGAATCTCTTGAACACCTTAGTTATCATCTGACACAAATATGATGTACTGAGTAGCACGTGAAATAAGCCGCGCAAAGTGAAATGGAAATGTGTGGGCACCAGATGCCATGTGTGTTAAAGTTTTGGAAGTTATGATTATGTTAGGAGATTACGAGGATTGGGATTATTGAAATGGTATATCATAAATGATTCTATTGGTTGAGTTAACATTGATTTCTTTACATGAACTCATTTACGCTTCATCGCGGCCCCAACTATGTTGTCGATTAATTACTTGATTGATTCTTGCTGCCATTCATGTTTTCCTCTTATTGTTTACTTTTGTTTGCAATTTGATATCCTTCTGCTATTGGTATTACTCTGCTAGTCCTTTCTTATTAGATTTTGGTTAAATCCTGCAAGTTTTATATATATATATATATATATATATATATATATATATATATATATATATATATATATATATATATATATATATATATATATATATATATATATATATATATATATATTCGCTAGTGTCTTGACCTGGCCTCGTCACTACTCTAACGAGGTTAGGCTCGATACTTACTGGGTACCACCGTGGTGTACTCATACTATACTTTCTGCACATTTTTGTGTAGATCCAGGTATCGATCTTTAGTAGCTGTGCGGATTCTTGCTGAGGAGATTCAAGGTAAACATGTCGCCACGTTCGCAGGCTTTGGAGTCACCTTCCTATTTTGTATTCACACTGTTTTACTTGTTTCCAAACAATTGTAATTAAAGGTTGTAGTAAACTCTGTATAGCTTATGACTTGTACTACCAGTTTTGGGAATTGTAAGTTTTATAGAGAATTCAATTTCTAAAATTATTAGATGTTATTTAATTATTGTTACTCAGTATATGTTAGGCTTACCTAGTCCTAAGACTAGGTTCCATCACGATACCCAACAGAGANAAACCTCTTCCAACTTCCAAAATTCCATTCCGACCCCGATAGCCTATTTTCCCCACTGCCGACCGTAAATTGCCAAAATTCAATTTCACCATTTCAAGCATAATTCTACTCCGGACATCAAAACCACATTCCGAACACACCCCTAAGTCCAAATCACCTAACGAAGCTATCCGAGCCATAAAATCCACATTCTGAGGTTGTTTATCCAATAGTCAACTTCCGATTGATTTTTCTAACTATAAGGCCAACTTAAAAGACTAAGTGTCTCATTTCACACCACGCCACTCCGAACCCGAAAAAACTGACCCAAATCAACATAAATAGTCTAAGCAACACATGATAAAGCAGAAACAGGGAAAACGAGGCTAATATTACGGAACGATCGGCCAGGTTGTTACATATATGGTGGGACCGGGTTGCGTACCGCAACATATTATGTTATTATTATGATATTGATAATATACGTGCGATCAGGTTGCATGCCGCAACAGTAGATATAAGGGTGAATTATTATGGTGAGATAAGGGTGAATTATGATATTGATATTATATGATGGGATCGGGTTCCACGCCCGCGATATATTTGTGTATTTAGTATTCCATGTTTTATTGTATTGGTTTCAGTGCCTTCGTACGAGATTTCGAGGATTTATATTCTCTGGTTTTTGCTGTCTTTTGAGGATTTAGTCATTATAATTGACATTACTTATTTGTCGTCATTCCTAAGCCTTTTTCTTAATACTATTATTCGGGTGAAATGATTTTCAAAGTGAATTTACTATGTTGAGTCATTACCTCCTGCCCTGCTGAGTCGTTAGTAAGATAGTATTTTAAAAATGAAAGTACTAATACCATGTTACCTTGTGTGACTTTTAAGTTAGAACCCGCCGTTTATTTTGATACTTACCATTTTCTACTAGTTGTCATTTCTTACTTCAACTGCCTTCTCAACTTAATCTTCTCAACCTATCTGGGGTTTTATTTTACTTACAAAGGAATTGTTATTATGTTTTTAACCTAATGAACTCTACATTAAATTTAATAGCTTATTCGGTATAGTATTTTATTTGGAAATGTTATTTTCTTCACTCAAATGGTTTCAAAAATAAACTCATCCTTTCTCACTGATTTCTTTACTTGGCCTAGAAACTGTATTATTACTTTACGATATATGAATGGAATCTCTTGAACACCTTAGTTATCATCTGACACAAATATGATGTACTGAGTAGCACGTGAAATAAGCCGCGCAAAGTGAAATGGAAATGTGTGGGCACCAGATGCCATGTGTGTTAAAGTTTTGGAAGTTATGATTATGTTAGGAGATTACGAGGATTGGGATTATTGAAATGGTATATCATAAATGATTCTATTGGTTGAGTTAACATTGATTTCTTTACATGAACTCATTTACGCTTCATCGCGGCCCCAACTATGTTGTCGATTAATTACTTGATTGATTCTTGCTGCCATTCATGTTTTCCTCTTATTGTTTACTTTTGTTTGCAATTTGATATCCTTCTGCTATTGGTATTACTCTGCTAGTCCTTTCTTATTAGATTTTGGTTAAATCCTGCAAGTTTTATATATATATATATATATATATATATATATATATATATATATATATATTCGCTAGTGTCTTGACCTGGCCTCGTCACTACTCTAACGAGGTTAGGCTCGATACTTACTGGGTACCACCGTGGTGTACTCATACTATACTTTCTGCACATTTTTGTGTAGATCCAGGTATCGATCTTTAGTAGCTGTGCGGATTCTTGCTGAGGAGATTCAAGGTAAACATGTCGCCACGTTCGCAGGCTTTGGAGTCACCTTCCTATTTTGTATTCACACTGTTTTACTTGTTTCCAAACAATTGTAATTAAAGGTTGTAGTAAACTCTGTATAGCTTATGACTTGTACTACCAGTTTTGGGAATTGTAAGTTTTATAGAGAATTCAATTTCTAAAATTATTAGATGTTATTTAATTATTGTTACTCAGTATATGTTAGGCTTACCTAGTCCTAAGACTAGGTTCCATCACGATACCCAACAGAGAGAAATTTGGGTCGTGACAAGTTGGTATCAGAGTTCTAGGTTCATAGGTGCTACGAGTCATAAGCAGGTTTAGTAGAGTCTTAAAGATCGATACGGATACGTCTATACTTATCCTCGAGAGGCTACGAAAACTATTAAGACATTTCACCTCGTCATTCCTTATCGTACGACATTGATTCAGCTCGAAGCATATATCTTATGTCCCCATTTTGCATCCACTCACATGTCATATTGTGCGCACTCGATATCATCTATGCGCCAACAGTTTGTGATGATGTGGATGGACTACGAGGTAGACAGGGATGCTCAAACATTGTCCCAATGTGTCGTCCAGACCAAGAATGTAGAGGTATTGAGAGGCTCTCCAGTTGTGCACATGGGGGGTGCGGCGGGTTCTAGCATCTGGTTGATTAGTACGAGCTTGGTAAGGTTTAATTGATTAACTAGTGGTCGTGATTGTGGCAGGGTCACGAGGTGGACGGTGATTGAGGATAGTTGGTGGTATTGGGGACCATGTGGTTCGTATGGGATTTCTACTCAGCGGAAGGTACATGTTATCATTCAAGGCATTGAAGGAAACAGGTTTGACTGTCACCAGGGTGGACATGTTCTTAGTATATGACTAGGAGTACCTTGTGATTGGTGTTGTACGAACTGTGATGGTCCATTTTGCGGATCATCAGATGTTGTTTTCCGTGGCTTCGCGCCAAGTGAAGGAGTCCACCAGCGACATGCAGATTGCAGGGTCATGTGTTATATCAGTTTGGCCTAAGATTTATATATATATGGTATTGGAAGGTTCCCCAAAATTTATATATGATTAAGATCGAAGATCTTGCATGGTGTTGGGGATTACGGTATTTTTGCGTCCTTAATGTATCTACATTTTAGTATCAAGGGGAGTAGGAAGAACAACTTCAGATTCACAGAAGGTCTATTCAACGTGGGCATCTTAGTTGTGGCATTATGGGTGCTTCAGAGGAAACGCGGTGGTTTTGTAAGCTACTGGGCTATGTGGTTCGTGCTAGGATTATTTGTATTCGGGCCTTGATTGGGATCATCGCATATCGACAGGAATATGTATTACTCTAGAGGAAAGACAAGGATTATCCGAAAAAATAGATCAACTCGGTGGTGTTGGGTTATCATAGCAACGGAAATATTTGGTACTCTTGAAATGGGAATTCTTTGCCGGTACTTATCGCAGTGCTCTTGGGTTGGAAAAGATTGTGTGTCTCGGTTTAGTTTGGGAGATGCGATCCTGATGGCTTAGTTGTGTGCGGGAGGATCTCAGATAGCTCCCGATGGTGTCGTCCATGGCTTGAGTCGGCTTTCTACTACGGGCACGAGAGATATTTTGTATATTAAGGCTTTCTCCTTGATGGATATTAGAAGTTAATAGAATGCTGGCACTATTGGACATCATATGCAAAGAGCGTGCATTTCAGGAGAGCACCTTGTGTTATAGGTTGTAGATGTTTGGCTAGTGGTATGGTGATTACAGGGTTTTGAGGCTTCTGAAGTTCAGATTCCGTAACGCGGCTGGAAATTTACATGGGTGCTTCAGTAAGATGATGGGATGTGAGTGATGTATCAGCCATTCGAGTAGCTTCGTTGAGATTAGGTATGGAAGCTGTGGTATTCCTGAGGTATTGGGGCTGGATGTCCTCATATGCGGACTATTCCTTGTTTTCGGATTGTGAAGAAATGTTGAGAAAGGGATGACTAATGGCATAAATTATCGGTAAGTTGCTATGGACTTTTGGGAGGAAATTTACCGATTTGGGAATGATCATGACTTGGTTTGGGGCTATTTGAAAGCCCAACGAGAATGTGTACTTTATATCAGATCAGGTTTGGGTATTCTTGTGAGATTGTTATCATGGTTATGTTACCGGGCAGGACATATATTATTTGTGCCCCTGGCCTATGTTATGTACCTCTCTTATGCAATAATGGGATATGAGGTTGTATGATCATTCTCCATGCATGTTGTAATTCTATTCAGGCCTTATTGCGATATGGGCAAGATAGCCCTCGTGATGTTTGTTGATACCCAATTTTTCCCTCATATATTATTAATATACATATATACCTTCATAATAGTGCATGAACATCATCAAGCATTTTCCATAATTTTCTATAATTTTTAAAGGTTTTAATCAATGTATTCCTATTTTTTTATTATATAAATAATTATTAATTGCATCAAAAATAATTTTATAATGATTTATTATTTAATTTTTTATCATTTGTATTCATATTAAGCTTTAAATATTTTATATATACTTATTATAATCGTATTTCGTATCCTTAGGCTAAAATTGCATATTTTACAATAATAGCCCACATATATGCATAACTACATCATTTATACAGAAAATGACTTTTTATATTTTTATAATATTAAGTAGTTGTTTTAAATCATTTTCATGCACAAGTGATATTTTTTAATTGGGTATTTAAAATATAGTCCCTAAAGAACCCAATTTCGGACCAAACCCAATAACCCCAGCCCAATAACCTTAGCCCAATACCCTTAACCCGTTAACCCATGCCTCTACCCATCCAAATTAACCCGTCCGGCCCAAGTTTTAATCCCAGCCGTCGATCTCTCGAGATCAACGGCTCACATCACTCCACACCTTTTAATTATACCCTACTCGGCCTAACCCTGATTCATTTCCACCAAACCGACGTCACTAAACACTCTCTCATCTCCCCCCCCCCCCCCCCCCCTCTGAAACCCTAGTGCCGCAATCCCAATTTCCCCTTTGATTCCAACCCAGAGATGGAATCACTCGGTGATTCCTTACCTTATTTGGCCCCCCTTTGTTAATGGCTACCCATTTTTTGTGTTACCTAATTTGCTTGCCTCAAATGGCAAGTAGATCCTGTAGAGATCGAACCAAGGCTGGTTCAAATCTCTAACCTATTGTTGTTTCTGTCTATATTCATCAGCTTTTCTATGTAAGTACGAATATTTTTCGTATCTCTCACTGATTCATACCTAACCTAAAGTTAGGTTTTTCAGATCTCTTGATTCAAACCAAAATCGGTTCAAACTTTAGTTTGTTTTAATGTTATTTTCGTCTATATTCACTTTGTTACTCATGAATCTACCTATTTCTTTTAAATCCTTTTACTTACCTAATATAGGGTTTCAATTTTTTTCAATTGAACCAAATTTGTGGTTCGATTCTGTGTATCTTTTTATTAATTCTTGTCCATGTTCATTTTATTAAAATATATGATTTTTACCTTTATTTTCTATCAATTTTGTGGCTTGACCAAATTAGGGTTTTAGATCTGTTATCGAACCAAACGTGGTTCGATTCTGGTTTTCTTTGAACAATCTCCTGTCTACGTTCTTTATATGTGGTTCATTGCCTTATTTTCTGTCGATTTTGTTTACCTGAAACTAGGGCTTGAGATTTTTACTGATACTCTTTCCTTTCTCGTATGGTACTGATATTTTCCTTATTATGTCCAATCTACCACGTTCTCATTACTTCTTTACCTTATCTTGCCTTGAATCTGACTGTTAAGTGATTCTATATGATGCTTTCCTTATTTTGAGTGGTACTCGCCTTATTACTCGTTATTATGCCTGTTGATTGACTGAGCTATGACTTAAATTGATTCCGAGTTTAATTTCTTTCCTTATTTGTGTATGTTTTATTTCTTCTCTCATTTGTCTGCCTAATCGAGTACCATTTAAACCCTTTCCCCTATCCCCTTTAAAAAAGACTTGAACTCTAATACTCTCACAAAAACTTAGCTTTTTACTCCAAGTCTCTGTGCTCATTGTTTCTTGTCTTGGCAGGATGAAAGCCAAGGCCAGTTGGCTCTGGACTTACTATTGTGGTTACTTGCTTTCCTACTTAACTGGTATGCGCTAATCCCTTGTCGTTTCAATCTGCATGTTTTCATAATATGTGTTTCTCGACCAACATGTTTAAATTCTGAGTATAATTCTGCCTTTATGCTTCTATAACTTCGTCTAATCCTATAGTCAATACTGTTAATTCAAGACTAGTTATTTTGAATAATATGAATCCTCCTAAATGCTAGCTTAATGTTTAATTTGTCTCATGCACGCCGTTTGTCAATCTTGAACTTGTTCTGAACTTTTCATTCCTTAGGGTACTACCAGCATGAAATTGGTTAGCTTATCCTAACTTTACAGTTCTGTATTGTTACTTAATTCATGTGTCTTGTCAACCTAACTGTTTGCCTTAACACTTCTTTTAAAATGCTTTTGTGATTAAACAATGGCTATCCTAAATGTCAGCATGCTCACTAAGTATAATTAGGTCACTTTTCTGAATTAACCTATTTGAAACTATGTACTTTACAAACCTTGCTTGTTTTGCTGAATGTAATTATGTGTTCTGAATTTTGTTTCTTCTGAAATCAGCACTGCTTTAAAATATGTCCCAACTTCCCTTATGCTGTCACTCTTTTAAAACTTCCACTCTTAGTCCTTTAGGTTCTATCCTCAACCACCCTAGTGTGAGCACTGCTCAGGGTCCATATGAGACTCCTGTGAACTCTGACACACTGGGAATTGGTTACCAATCTTTTGTGAATCATCTTCTTAATATGTGGTTCTGGTGTGAGCATTGACCTGGGTCCCTGAGGCCCTTGGGAACTTTGACACATTGGAAACCTGGTTCTATATGTGTTATGAGTGGATCACTCGTATTTGGCTATATTGTACCTATGAAATGAGCCTTGAAGTTGATTGGTTTGAAGGCCTAGTTCTCAGGTTTATTTGGGACTAATGAAGGCTCCCTATAGTTTACCTTACTGCTATTATGTAATTTATTCATTACTATGGCATGTAATAAGTTTGTAATAAACAGGTTCTGAGGTATATAGTGAAATTGGGAAGGGTCTTTATTCTCTTTGGGGCAATTCGTGTAGAAATCATGCCAATAGGGTTTTATTTGTTCTGTTAATCCTGTCATACCTCATCTTTGTTAAAATCATTGTTGTTCCATGCTTGCATATAAGATTGAAATTGCACATTAGAAATCCTACCTATAGGATTGAAAATTGCACATTAGAAATCTTGCCTATAGGTTGCATTAACTTGTCCAACAAACATGTGTTAGATATCATGCCTATAGGACCTCAATGTTTGATTTAATCGTTATCTAGCCATCTGCATAATTTCTGTCTGTATTACTGCTCAATAGATATCATGTCTATAGGATTAAAATCGACTTCAAACCTAGAGATCATGCCTATAGGATCTAAATCAATTCAGCAATAGATACCATGCCTATGGGACTAAAACCAGTTTCAACCTAGAAATTATGCTTATAGGTTTTAAGTCATTACAGTAATTAGAAAACATGACTATTGGGTTAAAAGGAAATACAAGGCTATGAAGCATGTCTATAAAGCTAAAATCAGTTTGCGCTTAGAAATCATGCCTATTGGATTAAAATCAATTGGACATTAGATATCATGCCTATAGGATCCATCAATTGGCTCTGAATACAATCATTAGGCAATATACTTGTAGGACTTAAAAATAATTCTGAGTTTATATTTGTGATGTATTACTGCCTGAAGTGACAAGATTATACCAAATAAAATCAGTAGGCATACAACAGGTCTTAACACTCGCCTTAATAAAACTACCTCTGCATCTATTTTCTCACATAGATATCCTGCATATAGGACTTTAAGATTAATAAAGTTTGCTGAATTGTTTGCGTGCATTTGTTGATTTATGTGTGGAGGTCAATATGAGCCCATATTTGATTTTTATCTGAAAGTCCTAATTGCTTTTGCTTGTCGCCTAGACTTTTAATTTTGAGAAACATAGGTTGGGTCTAGAACTATCCCAAATAGAGGTCCTAATACCTCCAGGTCCATAGGTAAGGGACGGGTAGTGCACGCATAGGAAACGAACTAGAATCCAGTAGAGCACTTTAGGTAACAACTTAAAGATAGTAATCGGGTAGAAGGAGACGATAGTTCGTGCGCTAAATACTATGAGTAGCACCCCGACTTGAAGGGAGTTATAAGGTATTGCACGGGGTGATCCTATAGGCTAAAAAACATAGGACCCCTCCGCTCCCCCCTCCCCACAATTCCTGTCTTAAAATAAGTCGAGTATTTTATTTGTCCAAATTTCTTTCTTTTAGACCAATTCTCTTAATTCAAGTTCGTCCGGGACCTACTGTTGTGGACCTCGAGAGGTGCCTAACACCTTCCCCTCAAGGTAACTTGAGCCTTACCCGATATCTGGTGATGTAAAAGGTAACTTGAGCCCTTACCCGATCTCTGGTGATGTAAACTGGTTATATGAGTTATCTGCTCTAGGTGCCCTAACACACCTTAATCCATTAGCTGGCGACTCTCTCAATTTCAATTCCCTACCCTCTCAAAAGGAGTTGTCCCAAAAATGTCGAAACCCGATTTCTCGAGAAAAAGGGGGCGCGACAGCATGGCGGATCTGCTGGGGATATTTTTAGGCTCTTACCATAACGAACCTGTTTTGTGAATTAGTCTTTAAACATGTCCTTATTATTCCGTTAATTTTGCATACCCCTTCCCCTTCCCACTCTATGTGAATTTATTTGCTTATCTTCATTCATTTATGATTTCTCTTTCCTCTTTATTACTTTTTACTATGGAAACTTACTTGTCTCTCTGTTTTCTTTCTTAAATGCCTTTACAATTATTAAATACCGCATTTTATCAATTTTTCATCGTGAAAATACTTGACAACCTGTTATTTTATTTTGCATAAATACATGCTCAACATCATATTCCACTCGTGCGTAATTAATACCATAGCAACACTTGATGAGTGTCTGTGCTCTTCCTATATCACCCTTTTTGAATTTGGAAAGGTTTATTTGCGGTGAAACTAGTCGATCAGCGGTGCAGTCGACGGTTCCGTGCCTTCCCCCCCTCAAGTTTTTCTCTTGAGGGTACCAGTCTAGACCTTTATATAAACCTTACTGTGATAATAATTGTACATGCATCATGGTCGAACCTAGCCTGAGTTAATATGTTGTCCGCATAATAACCCTTTAAGAAAAGCCTTGTCCAAAGTCCATCGGGGTTTCAATAATCCCAACAGACGCAGCCACGATCTGTGCATTATTTGGAGAAACAAATGCTGATATGCTAATCATTAATGTATAAATAGTCAAATCCGGAGGGGGAAAGGGTCTAACCTTGTTTATTTTGCAGAAAATGAGGCACGAAGTCCCCAGGTTTGGCATGGTCCGAAGCATATCACCGTTTTTGCTAGATTGGTGGGAAGACCTTCCATCCAGTGACAAAAACCATGTGAAAAGGGTCCTCGGGAACTTACCTTCCTTATTAGACATCCAACCAAACAACATGTTGATTGAGGCTACTACTATGTTCAGGGATGGAGAAAGGGTTGTATTCCGTTTTGGCGACAGAGAAATGACTTCTCTTTTGGAAGAAATAGGGGGATTCGCTGGACTACCCTGGGACAGTCCAGGTGTATTGGTACCAGAAAATTACACCCCCAGGGGGTTTCTGAAAATGATGGGATTAAGAAAGAATGACGACTTGGTATGTTTGAAGAAGTCTTACATACCTTTTGACTTCGTTTATGAACGATACAGACACAACAAATCTTATCGTATCTTTCATGAAGAATTCTCCATCACTTCCTTGGGTTGGATTCATCGTAAGGTTTTCGTGTTCATCGTCTGCTTTTTGGGCATGATAGTGTTTCCAAGCAAAATGGACAAGATTCACACCAGACTGGCCATGGTAACCAAAGCCTTAATGGACGGAATCGAGGGGCAAACATATGCTATTGTCCCTATGATTATAGCAGACATATATCGGGCCTTAGATCATTGCCAAAAGGGGTTCAAACACTTCGAGGGATGTAATTAGCTGCTACAGATTTGGTTTCTAGAACATATCCAAAGAGGTCAATACCGCCAAGAGTTTCCACGAAGGCCGTGGAATGATCACATAGATTTCCATCACCCCAAAAGAATGACCTTTATCCCAGACAGGTTTGCTCGACCAGAGAATGCTACAGAATGGGTACAATTTTTTGACAATTTGACCGAGGACCAGGTTCATTGGATGTTCGAGTGGTTCTCTACTAGTGACTTCATCATCAGATCCAGAGACGTTCCACATTTGGTGTTGATCGGGTTAAGGGGCATACACCTATATGTTCCTATCAGGGTCATGAGACAAACTGGTAGAAAACAAATCATACCACGAGTCTCCAAAATGAGTCACTACAGGGCAGATTTTCAAGATGATGACATCCCGTACAAATGTGAAGCTCAACACATGTGGCACTTGAAGGTCATTGTGGAAAGGGACACCATCGATCCAGATCAATATCACACAGGGCATGTGTACTTCTACCCATCATGGTTGGAAGAAGCATAGCAGGAATAGTCGAGCCAGGGGTCGGTCGAGGAAATATAGTCATAGATGAAGTTGCTAAGGCACAGGTGAAGTATAACAGACTACGCAAAAGAGTTCACGAGTCCGAGGCTGAGCATTTGGAACAACACAAGATCGATATGGAGGCAATCAATGAATGGAGGGAAATGGCTACCAGGCAAATGGAAAGGCTAGAATATATGGAGCAGGGTTTAATGGAATTAGAGGGGAAGATAAGGAAAATATTCATAGACTGCCAGAATGCCGAGGGTAAAGAGGGAGAACATCTAGCAAGGGCATACCTACTACTGGACATGGGCGACCTGGGGAATCTGATCGATGGAGCCAAGCGAGTCAAGCCTGGAGAAGGTCCCTCTAGGACCAAATAGATTAGGGTTATTGATTTTAGACTTACTTTTCGAAATGTTATAAGGCCAAATTCCATTTGTGACTTATTTTATTTATTGACGTTTTAGATTCGTCTTATTTATTACGTTAATGAAATGAGGCAATTATTGGCATTAAATTTCTCCAAATCTACTTGTCTCTAGGCCAACCTCGAGCACAATGAGACTCCCTAAATTAGGACGCAAATTTACATTTCTGCAATGTGTGTTTAAATACTGCAAATACTTTTCCAGAATTCTCACTCACTTGGCTACCTTTTTGTTTTTCTTTCTTTTGATTATTTCCATTCCCCAAGGTTGGTATACACATACTGGCATCATCAGCATATCACACCAGATCCAGAGGCCCTCCACCTCCTCCTCTTCCAAGTGCACCGAAAAGCAAAGGAAAATCTAAGATGGACGATATGAGTGGCGTTAGAAAAGACAACGCTACACACGCTGTGAATGTGGAAACTTCTGATGGTCGGAGTACTCCGACACCCAATGACTTGTCCGTGCGGCTAGAACAGAAAATACTTGAGTTGCAAGGTGAACTTGAGCGGGTCCGCAACTTGGAAAACCTCTCCCTCACACTAAACGTCCCAAATATTAACCAACCAAACACCCAAAACCCATTACCTCCTCAAAACACCCCTAACCAATGCCCGCAAAATCCTCCCGCACCCCACCAATATGCAACACCTACTCAAAACCCTAATCCTTTACCGACACCCCCTCAACACCAGCATCTTCTGACCCAATATCCGCATACCACTTATCACATTCCTCAGAATATCTGCAGCCTATTACCGATCCTCAAAATTCAACCAATGATAACCACCACACTCAAACCCCCGACATTCATCAAAACAATCCCATATATGTAGAAACCCTACCCCACTCCACTCAACAATCTCATATACACCAGAATCAGCTGAGAAGGACATGCTCATTAAGAACATGGTAGAGGAGCTCAAGAAGCTCATAAGCTGAGTTCAGGGTGTTGAAGGAGGCAAAGGAATCAAAGGTCTGAACTATGAGGATTTGTGCATTCAGCAAGATGTGGAACTACCGGAAGGTTAAAAACCTCCTAAGTTCGAGATGTTTGACGGAACGGGCGACGCAAAGGTTCATTTGAGAACCTACTGTGACAAACTCGTAGGGGTTATAAAGGACGAGAGGATTCGAATGAATTTGTTCATGAGAAGCCTAACTGGAGACGCCCTATCTTGGTACATAAGTCAAAATCCTAAGAAATGGGCTAATTGGGTAAGTATGGCACCGAACTTCATGGATAGATTCAGGTTCAATAGGGAAAATACGTTGGATGTCTTATATATACAGAATCTCAAGAAGAAGCCAACAGAGACCTTCCGCGAGTATGATAATCGGTGGAGGTCAGAAGCAGCAAAAGTCAAGCCGGCATTAGAAGAAGAGCAGATGAACATGTTCTTTGTCAGAACTCAGGATCCACAGTATTATGAGAGGTTAATGGTCATTGAGAATCACAAATTCTCCGACATAATCAAGCTCGGAGAAAGGATTGAAGAAGGTATCAAAAGCGGGATGGTAACAAATTTTGAGGCACTGCAGGCAACAAACAAGGCATTACAATCGGGTGGCATATCAAAGAAGAAAGAAGTAGAGACAGTGATGGTAGCCCAAGGTCCAAAATCTCCATTTGTATACCAAACACCTCCACCCACATACCAACCTTCACCTCCCAGATATCCTCAACCCGCCACCGCCTACCACACTTATAACACCCAACCAGCCTACTATCATTCACCTCCATCCCACCCAAATTATCAAAAACCCAGGCCCAGTTTCGTTCGCAAACCACCCAGACAGTACACCCCTATTGCTGAACTCATCGACCAGTTGTATGAAAGACTAAAGGCTGCTGGATATGACACCCCTATTCCCGTCGTGGCTATGGAAAACTCATCACAATGAGTCAACCCAAACAAGACATATGCATACCATTCCGGCATGAAGGGACATACCATCGATGAATGTCGCACTCTGAATGACAAGATCCAGATGTTAATTGAAACCAAGGTCATACAGGCGAAGGAAGCCGCACCCAATGTCTGCAACAATCCCCTCCCAGATCATAGGGGTGAAGGAGTCAATGTGATAGAAACCGATGAAGAGTGGGATCCCAAGGGATCAATCGGGCTTATTCCGTAAGGAGATGACCGTAAGAAACCTGCAGTCACATTAAATCCAATTGTGGTACAGGTACAGCCACCAGTTGAAGTTGAGGTAGTTCCATCGGCTCCCCTTGAAGTAGAAGTGACACCACCTGCACTTACTCCATTAGAGGTAGAAGTAACCACACCTTTCACTGTGACGGTGGCATCCACACCACCCTTCAATTCCAACGTGGTACCTTGGGATTATGTTTCCTAAGCTAGGAGAAAAAGGAAAGCAAAGATGGAAGAGTCCGGTGCTTCACAAGGAATGACTAGAACGGGAAGAATCTACACACCTGAACATTTGGGAGGGACAAGTAAGGAAGCTTCCACCAAACAACCCATCGGTGAAACTGGTCCGGATTACCTCTAGAGGAAAGCACAGGCAAGGGAGTACCCTGTTGTTGATCATCTGAACAAAACTCCCGCCCAGATATCCATCCTGTCGCTACTACAAAATTCTAAGGCGCATAGGAATGCTCTGATGAAGGTGCTGAACTAAGCATATGTACCCAACAACATTACTAGCGGAGATATAACCAAAATGGTGGGGCAAGTGCTCGAGAGCCATAATATCACCTTCCATGAAGACGAGTTGTCACCTGAAGGATTGAGCCATAAGAGGGCCCTGCACATCACAATGCAATATGAAGATAAGTTCATCGCCAGAGTTCTGATAGACGGAGGATCCAGCCTCAACATCTGTCCACTGACAACTATGAAAAGGCTAGGCAAGGGTTTGCATGAAATACGAGCAGGATATATGAATGTGAATGCGTTCGATGGGTCGAGAAGAACCACGATTGGGGAAACCAACTTATTCTTACAGATGGGTCCCACTTGGTTCGATGTCGAATTCCAGGTACTAGACATATCCGCCTCCTAAAATCTGCTATTGGGACGACCTTGGATACATGCCGCTGGGGCTGTTGCATCTACTTTGCACCAGGCTGTGAAATTTGAATGGAACCATCAAGAAGTGATCATCCATGGAGATGGAAGCAATCCCATTTACACCAATCAGACTATTCCGGTAGTGGAGAAAAGAAGGAAGTTAGGTGGAGAAACCTACCATCGCATCGAGCATGTTAACGCAATCGAGAAGGGTAAGTGGTGGAGTAGCAAAATAGAAAGCATATTGGCATTGAAATGGTATTAACCTGGTAAGGGGATTTGCAAGAATCTCCAGGGTATCACCAAACTAATACAACTGAAACTTCATGGTACAACCTTTGGGCTTGGATATCAGTACACCTGGCAAGAATATCGGAATTGGTCGCCACCATGGCGTGGTCCCTGTTACCCTCTTTAGCAACCAGTGTCGCATCTGAATCAGACCTTCCATCAGGCCGATATAATATGGGGATCAGAAGAAGAAGAAGAAGAAGCTTTGGCTGCACTGAGGAATTTGTTTTTAGAAGATGATGATATGGATTGTTGTGTGATAGTGAGGAGGAGGAGGAAAAAGGCCTTACTATCCAAACAGTGGAGAAGGGAGCATTTCTCAAGAATTGGACTGCTACACCATCAAGGGCACGGCGAGTCCAGGGGTAGCAAGGCTGCTAGCATCATTTACTTTTGAAAACAATTTCTTCTTGAGCATTTTGTTTTAAATAATATTTTCAGTATCCCATTTCGAAAAACATTATGAATTATTGAAATCACTTTGTTTAACATTTTAATATTTACCAACGGCTCGATGTTTTATTATTACTATTTTTTTCATATCTTTCTCCCTACATCATTACTATTTCTTATCTTGATGAACCAACGACTGTGACATGTAACAAGACAACGCAACACAAGGACATTGACTCGGAAGAAATAGAAGAAGAGGATGTAATACCCGAGGAAACTGTTAGAGAAGTTTAGTACTTTGAGAACAAGCCCAAGTCCAACCTGGACGAAATCGAGAAAGTCAATCTGGGAGATTCCAAAACCATCAAGGAAACTCGCATAAGCATCCACTTGTCATCGTCAGGGAAGAATACACTCGTTTCCTGTAAGAATACGCGGATATCTTTGCATGGTCATACGATGATATGACAGGGCTGAGCACATCCATAGTAGCTCACAAGTTACCGACAAATCCAATGTGTCCGCCAGTGAAGCAGAAACTCAAGAAATTCAAGCCAGACATGAGCCTGAAAATCAAGGAAGAAGTCACCAAACAGATAAAAGCCAAAGTCCTCAAGGTAGTTGAGTACCCAACCTGGTTAGCAACATTGTACCGATTCTAAAGAAAGATGGGAAATCAGGTGTGTTGATTATCAGGACTTAAACAGAGCAAGTCCCAAGGATGATTTCCCATTGCCAAATAGACACATTCTGATCGACAACTGCGCCAAGCATCAAATTTGGATGGACGAAGAAGATGCAGAGAAAACAGCTTTCATTACACCATGGGGGTGTATTGCTACAAAATGATGACGTTCCGTCTGAAGAATGCTGGGGCCACCTACATGAGGGCCATGACAACTATCTTCCATGATATGATACATAAGGAAATAGAGGTGTATGTTGAAGACGTCATCATCAAATCCAAAAAGGCCACAGATCACATAGTAGATTTGAGGAAGTTCTTTGACCGGTTGTAGAAGTACAATCTAAAGCTAAATCCCGTAAAGTGTACATTCGGGATTCCTGCCGGAAAATTGTTGGGATTCATCGTCAGTCGTCGAGGAATAGAGTTGGACCCGTCAAAGGTTAAAGCCATCCAGGAACTACCACCACCAAAGAACAAGAAGAATGTGATGAGTTTCATGGGACGCCTCGATTACATCAGCCGCTTCATAGCACAGTCCACAGTAATATGTGAACCAATTTTCAAAATGTTGAAGAAGGATGTCGCAACCAGTTGACCGAAGATTGTCAGAAATATTTTGACAAAATTAAGGAATACCTATCCACACCACCAGTCTTAGTCCCACCAGAGCCTGGTAGACCACTACTACTCTCCTTGCAATGTTAGATGGAGCTTTCGGTTGTGTTCTGGAACAGCATGACGAGAAGGGAAGAAAGGAGAAAGCTATATACTACTTGAGTAAGAAGTTCACACCATATGAAGCACGATAATCTCTGCTAGAATGCACCTATTTCGCTCTAACCTGGATATCTCAGAAGCTAAGGCACTACTTCTATGCCTATACCACATACCTCATATCGAGGATGGATCCCCTAAAGTACATCTTTCAGAAGCCTATGCCTACCGGGAAGCTGGCCAAGTGGAAAATATTGCTGAGTGAGTTCGACATCATCTATGTAACTCAGAAGTCAGTCAAAGGACAAGCCTTGGCAGATCATCTTGCTGTGAATCCTGTAGAAGGATAATACGAACCCCTAAAAATGTATTTTCCTGATGAAGAGGTATCGTTAGTAGGAAAGGACATTGCTGAGGCCTACGACGGTTGGAGAATGTTTTTCACCGAGCTGCAAATTTCAAAGGAGTCTGTATCGGAGCCATCTTGGTATCAGAAACTGGTCAACATTATCCGGTGTCTGCAAAACTCAGGTTCCCTTGCACCAACAATATTGCGGAATATGAAGCCTGCATATTAGGGCTCAACTTGGCTGTTGACATGAATATTCGGGAACTGCTGGTGATCGGTGATTCAGACCTGCTGGTACATCAGGCACAAGGAGAGTGGGCTGCCAAAAACACCAAGATATTACCGTTTCGACATCATGTACAAGACATGAAGAAGAGGTTCACAAAGATAGAATTGCGGCATGTCGCCAGAATTCAGAATGAATTTGCAGACGCATTGGCCACCTTGTCTTCAATGATACAACATCCAGACAAGAATTTCATCGATCCTATTCCAGTGAGAATACATAATCAGCCGGCATACTGCGCTCTTGTTGAAGAAGAAATGAATGGAAATCCATGGTTCCACGACATCAAGGAATATTTAGCGAAAGGAGAATACCTAGAGCATGCAAACCATACACAGAAACGCACACTTCGGAGGCTGTCCAATCACTTCTTCCAAAGAGGAGGAATTCTGTATAGAAGAACTTCTGATCTAGGTCTGTTAAGGTGTGTTGACGCCAAAGAGGCTTCCAAATTGCTCGAAGAGATACACGCCAGAATTTACGGCCCACATATGAACGATTTTGTCTTAGCCAAGAAGATACTCAGGGTTGGATACTTCTGGATGACTATGGAGGCAGATTGCATCCGATATGTCCAGAAATGCCACCAATGCCAGATACATGCAGACATGATACGGGTGCCGCCAAATGAACTCAATACAACAAGTGCACCTTGGCCTTTTTCTGCCTGGGGAATGGATGTCATTGGTCCAATCAGACCCGCTGCTTCGAATGTGTACAAGTTCATTTTAGTAGCCATCGACTACTTCACTAAATGGGTTGAAGCTGCATCATACAAAGGTGTAATCAAGAAAGTCGTTGCATATTTTGTCAGGGATCGTATCGTTTGTCGATTCGGGGTTCCAGAATCTACATCACTGACAATGCCTCCAATCTCAACAATGATTTGATGAAAGCCATGTGCGAAAATTTCAAAATCAAGCACAAGAATTCCACAGCATACAAGCCTCACATGAACGGAGTTGTAGAGGCCGCCAACAAGAGCATCAAGAAGATACTAAGGAAAATGGTAGAGAATCACAAGCAATGGCATGAGAAGTTACCATTTGCCTTACTGGGATATCATACCACGGTCAACACATCAACCGGGGCAACTCCCTATCTGCTAGTTTATGGTACCGAAGCTGTCATTCCCACCGAGGTAGAAATCCCTTCCTTGAGGATCATACAAGAAGTAGAACTCAGTGACGCAGAATGGATAAGGAACCGTTACGAGAAATTAGCCCTCATAGATGGCAAAAGGATGAATACAGTATGTCACAGTCAACTTTATCAGAATAGAATGTCCAGGGCTTTCAACAAAAGTGTCAAACCAAGACAGTTCACACCGGGGCAGCTGGTGCTGAAACGAATCTTTCCACATCAAGATGTAGCCAAAGGGAAATTCTCTCCCAACTAGCAAGGTCCTTACATGGTTCACAGAGTATTGACAGGAGGAGCACTCATACTCATAGAAATGGATGGAGAAATCTAGCCAAAGCCTATCAATTCATATGCAGTCAAAAGATACTACGTGTAAACTAGTTATGTTTCTTCATATAATGTAAATTGAACTACGCTTGAAATGACTCCCGTTTAAGAGGGGATACGTAGGCAGCCTTGTGGGTTCGGTCACAATTCAATAAAATTTCCATTTTTCGAAGCAAGTTCAGCCAATAGCAGCATACGGAACAGTCAGAAGGTCATCTAGTTAACTGGGGACCCTCAAAATTCTATGATAGAGGAAGTCACAATGTCTCTAATAATGTCACAGTTACTGATTCATCTAACTGATTTCTAATTTGCATATTATTGTGTCTTTGAAAACTATACACGCATACTTTTGAAAAGAAACTTTACTTTTTAGCAAAATGCTACCCTGGTAACTTGAACAGGACCCTCGGAAAGAGTGGAGCAGATCAAGTAGACAAAGACGAACCAACCTCCCCCGCAAAACTGATAAATTTTCATTAGATGCAAGAATAGGTCATCATTATAGGCATCGTCGCAACAACACAATTGCTATACACAAAACACATTGTTAGCTAAGAATACTTCACTCCTACTTTTACATTCGCATGAGGCTAAGCCCTACCTCCCTATTTGCATAAGGATAAGCACTGCCTTCTCTTTGCATGAGACTAAGCTCTGTCTCAACTCCTGCATGAGGCTAAGCCATGCCGCACATTCTGCATAAGGCTAAGCACTGCCTTATCCTTGCATGAGACTAAGCTCTATCTCAAATCCTTGCATGAGGCTAAGCCCTACCTCCCATTTGCATAAGGCTAAGCATTGCCTTCTCTTTGCATGAGACTAAGCTCTATCTCAAATCCTTGCATGAGGCTAAGCCCTGCCTCCCATTTTCATAAGGCTAAGCATTGCCTTCTCTTTGCATGAGACTAAGCCATGTCTTAATTCCTGCAAGAGGCTAAGACCTGCCTCACATTCTACATAAGGCTAAGAACTGCCTTCCTTTGCATGAGACTAAGCTCTGTCTCAAATCCTTGCATAAGGCTAAGCCCTGCCTCTCATTTTCATAAGGCTAAGCATTGCCTTCTCTTTGCATGAGACTAAGCCCTGTCTTAATTCCTGCATGAGGCTAAGACCTGCCTCACATTCTGCATAAGGCTAAGCACTGCCTTCTCTTTGCATGAGACTAAGCCCTGTCTCAATTCCTTCATGAGGTTATGCCCTGCCTCACATTTTGCATAAGGCTAAGCACTGCCTTCTCTTTGCATGAGACTAAGCTCTATCTCAGATCCTTGCATGAGGCTAAGCCTTGCCTCCCATTTGCATAAGGCTAGGCATTGCCTTCTCTTTGCACGAGACTAAGCCATGTCTCAATTCCTGCATGAGGCTAAACCATGCCTCACATTCTGCATAAGGCTAAGCATTGCCTTCTCTTTGAATGAGACTAAGCCCTGTCTTAATCCTTGCATGAGGCTAAGCCCTGCCTTTCTATTTGCATAAGGCTAAGCATTTCCTTCTCGTTGCATGAGGCTAAGCCCTGCCTCCACAATCTGCATAAGGCTAAGCACTGCCTTCTCTTCGCATGGACTAAGCACTGTCCTGAATCTTGCACAAGACTAAGCACTGTCTCTCTCTCTCTCTTTGCATAAACACAAATATTTCTCTATTTTAATCTTGCATTATTATCTTCTCTCGGGATAAGCTCTGCTCTCAACTTTACGCAATACTAAGCTCTGTCTTGTTATCACCTCTAGCGTCATGTCTCTGCACTTCATGGGCTGAAATATAGCCAACTTGTCGGAAGGAGTCATAGTATAAAGGCATCATCCTCATAGACGGAAGACATCATGCCATGGCTTGAGGATCTCTCAAACTTGCACATCATTATTCAAAGGCGTCATGGTTCGGAGGCACCATCTTCATGACCCGAGAACATCATTTCATGGCATGCGAATCCCCTACCGCAAAATTCATGTCTCAGGACGTCATGGTCTAAGGACGTCATCCTCATCGTCCAAAGACACTCTTCATGGTCCAAAGGGAATTTGCATCATGTCTAAGTTTACGCAATAATTTATATATATGTGCTTGCGGTTGTATTTTTAACCGTTATCCCAACGGGAGAAAACCCGCTCCAGTTTCCATCCACATCCTTCAAATTATTTCAAACATTACCGTTCATAATCGGTTACCCAGTCTCATTTACCCATACCCGTTTCAAGCCTCAGTTAACCTTACTTGGAACATTTTGTCCCTTCTTGCGACAACTCCAATGGTTTACTCCACCGTCAGATCCAAAACTACACACGGCCTGATTCCTATAAAACCAGGGATATGTAGGCATCTCAGAAACCAAAGTGCGGCTGATATATTTCAAATCACCATATTCTGTCAAAATTGGTCATCATGTCTTTATCCGACAACTCTTTCATCCTTCCCGGGTAAAGAGGGGCAGTTGTTGATACCCAATTTTTTCCTCATATATTTTTAATATACATATATACCTTCAAAATAGTGCATGAGCATCATCAAGTATTTTTCATAATTTTCTATAATTTTTAAAGGTTTTAATCAATTTATTCTTGCATTTTTATTATATAAATAATTATTAATTACATCACAAATAATTTTATAATATTTTTTTATTTAATTTATATTCATATTAAGCTTTAAATATTTTATATATACTTATTATAATTGTATTTTGTATCCTTAGGCTAAAATTGGATAGTTTGCAATAGAAGAATTAACTTAAATAGCCATTCATCCAATTGCTTAAACTAAAAATAGCCGGTGAATATATAATATATGTATAATTTATGTATTATATGTGTATACTTATGTATATTCAATGTATAATCTATGTATATGGCTATAAAAGTAAATAATAAATATGGCCGGCTATTTGCGTAAAGACCCCTTTGCAATAATACCCCACATATATGCATAAATACATCATTTATACAGAAAATGACTTTTTATATTTTTATAATGTTAAGTAGTTGTTTTAAATAATTTTCATGCACAAGTTATATTTTTGTTTTCTTATTAATTATTTTTATAAATTATTTTACTAATTAATTGGTTATTTAATATATAGCCCCTAAAGAACCCAATTTCGACCTAACCCAATTACCCCCAGCCCAATAACCTTAGCCCAATACCCTTAACCCGTTAACCCAGGCCTGTACCCGTCCAAATTAACCAGCCTGGCCTAAGTTTTAATTATACCCTACCAGGCCTAACCTTGATTCATTTCCACCAAACCGCTGTCACTAAACACTCTCTCATCTTCCTCCCCCCTCTCTACTGAAACCCTAGCGCCGCAATCCCTATTTTCCCTTTGATTCCAACCTATAGATGGAATCACTCGATGATTCCTTACCTTATTTGGCCCTCCTTTCTTACCGGCTACCCATTTTTGGTGTCACCTAATTTGCTTGCCTCAAATGGCAAGTAGATCCTGTAGAGATCGAACCAAGGTTGGTTCAAATCTCTAACCTACTGTTGTTTCCGTCTATATTCATCAATTTTTCTGTGTAAGTACGAATATTTTTCGTATCTCTCACTGATTCATACCTAACCTAAAGTTAAGGTTTTCAAATCTCTTGATTCGAACCAAAATCGGTTCAAACTTTAGTTTGTTTTAACGTTATTTTTTTCTATATTCACTTTGTTACTCATGAATCTGCCTATTTCTTTTAAATCCTTTTACTTACCCAAAATAGGGTTTCAGATACTTTCAATCGAAAAAAATTTAGGGTTCGATTTTGTGTTTCTTTTGAATAAATCCTTGTCCATGTTCATTTTAGTAAAATATAAAATGGTTCGAACCAAACATTGTTCGATTCTAGTTTTTCTTTGGACAAACTCCTGTGTACATTCTTTTATGTGGTTCATTCCCTTATTTTCTACCGATTTTGTTTACCTAAAACTAGGGCTTGAGATTTTTATTGATACGCTTTCCTTTCTCATATGGTACTGATATTTTCCTTATTCTGTCCAATCTACTTTATTCTCATTACTTCTTTACCTTATTTTTCCTTGAATCTGACTGTTATTTGATTCTATATGATGCTTTCCTTATTTGGAGTGGTACTCGCCTGATTACTCGCTATTATGCTTGTTGATTGATTGAGATATGACTTAAATTGATTCCGAGTTTAATTTCTTTCCTTATTTGTGTATGTTTGATTTCTTCCCTTATTTGTCTGCCTAATCGAATACTATTTAAACCCTTTCCCCTCTCCCCTTTAAAAAAGACTCGAACTCTAATACTCTCCCAAAAACTTAGCTTTTTACTCCAAGTCTTTGTGCTCATTATTTCCAGTCTTGGCCGGCTGAAAGCCAAGGCCAATTGGTTTTGGGCTTACTTTTGTGGTTACTTGCTTTCCAGCTTAACTGGTATGCCCTAATCCTTTATCGTTTCAATCTCCATGTTTTCATAATATTTGTTGCTCGACCAGCATGTTTAAATTCTGAGTATAATTCTGTCTTTATGCTTCTATAACTTTGTCTAATCCTATAGTCAATATTGTTAATTCAAGACTAGTTCTTTTGAATAATATGAATCCTCCTAAAGGCTAGCTTAATGTTTAATTTATCTCATGCACACTATTTGTTAATCTTTAACTTGTTCTGAACTTTGCATTCCTTAGGATACTACCAGCATGAAATTATTTAGCTTATCCTAACTTTAAAGTTCTATATTATTACTTAATTCATGTGTCTTGCCAACATAATTGTTTACCTTAACACTTCTTTTAAATGGCTTCTGTGATTAAATAATGGTTATCCTAAATGTCAGCATGCTCACTTAGTATAATTAGGTCACTTTTCTGAATTAACCTATTTGAAACTATGTACTTTACAAACCTTGCTTGTTTTGCTGTATGCAATTCTGCGTTCTGAATTTTGTTTCTTCTGAAATCAGCACTTCTTTAAAATCTATCCCAACTAGCCTTTTGCTGTCACTCTTTTAAAACTTCCACTCTTAGTCCCTTAGGTTCTATCCTCAACCACCCCAGTGTGAGCACCGCTCAGGGTCCATATGAGGCTCCTGTGAACTTTGACACACTGGGAATTGGTTACCAATCTCTTGTGAATCATCTTCTGTTTATGTGGTTCTTATGTGAGTCCCTGAGGCCCTTGGGAACTTTGACACATTGGAAACCTGGTTCTATATGAGTTATGAGTGGATCACTCGTATTTGGCTATGTTGTACCTATGAAATGAGCCTTGAAGTTGATTGGTTTGAAGGCCTGGTTCCCAGTTTTATTTGGGCCTAATGAAGGCTCCATATAGTTTACCTTACTGCTATTATGTAATTTGTTCATTACTCTGGCCTATAATAAGTTTGTAATAAATAGATTCTGGGGTATATAGTGAAATTGGGAAGGGTCTTTATTCTCTTTGGGGAAATTCAGGTAGAAATCCATACCTCTTCTTTGTTAAAACTAGTGTTGTTCCATGCTTGCATACAGAAATCCTACCTATAGGATTGAAATTGCACATTAGAAATCCTGTCTATATTGATTGACAATTGCATATTAGAAATCCTGCCTATAGGTTGCATTAACTTGTCCCACAAACATGTGTTAGATATCATGCCTATAGGACCCCCAATGTTTGATTTAATCATTTTTTGGAAATCTGCATAATTTCTGCCCGTATTACTGCTCAATAGATATCATGTCTATAGCATTAAAACCGACTTCAAACCTAGAGATCATGCCTATAGGATCTAAATCAATTCAGCAATAGATACCATGCCTATGGGACTAAAACTAGTTTCAACCTAGAAACTATGCCTATAGGATTTAAGTCAGTACAGTAATTAGAAAGCATGCCTATAGGGTTAAAAGGAAATACACGGCTATGAAGCATGTCTATAAAGCTAAAATCAGTTTGCGCTTAGAAATCATGCCTATAGGATTAAAATCAGTTTGACATTAGATATCATGCCTATAGGATTCTATCAATTGGTTCTGAATACAATCGCCATTGTCCATCATTAGGCAATATACCTGTAGGACTTAATAATAATTCTGGGTTTATATTTGTGATGTATTATTGTTGGAAGTTCCCAGATTATACCGAATAAAATCAGTAGGCAAACAACAAGTCTTAACACTCGCCTTAATAAAACTGCCTCTGCATCTGTTTTCTTACATAGATATCCTACCTATAGGACTTTAAGGTTAATAAAGTTTGTCGAATCGATTGCGTGTATTTGTTGTTTTATGTGTGGAGGTCAATATGAGCCCATATTTGATTTTTATCTGAAAGTCCTAATTGCTTTTGCTTGTCGCCTAGACTTTTACATTTTGAGCAACATAGGTTGGGTCTAGAACTATCCCAAATAGAGGTCCTAATACCCCCATGGCCATATGTAAGGGACGGGTAGTTCACACATAGGAAACGAACTAGAATCCACTAGAGCGCTTTAGGTAACAACTTAAAAGATAATAATCGGGTAGTGGGAGATGATAGTCCATGCTCTAAATACTATGAGTAGCACCCGGGATTGAGGGAGTTACAAGGTATTGCACGGGGTGATCCTATAGGCTAAAAAACATAGGACCCCCCCAATTCCTGTTTTAAAATAAGTCGAGTAAGAGGGAGTTACAAGGTGCTTGATTTCTTCAATGTTTTATTATTTCAATTCATTTTTCCTACAGTTATACTTGTGCACTCTATTGTGCTTGACATCAGTATTCATGTGATCAGTGAAACCGAGCACTTTGGCTTGATTAGTTTCTGGGAGCGGGTTGCACGCCGCAGCGGATGTTACGTGGGATACCCTTTTCTTATGTTTATATTGTGCTTTGTTTTCCCTCTGCGGGGTAAGTTGATGAAACTGTAATTTGTCATTATATCTATTGCACTTGTTAGATAATCCTCGTACCTTACTTTCCTTCTATTTTGCGTCATGCATGGGTTGTTGCTTGTTGGGTGCACGGACCCTGTTAGGTGAGAATCTGTGTGGTCCCGTGATGAGTTGTTAGTTGGGCTGCCAGTATTGGTTGAGAAGAGGTTCTTAGACCTAAGGTTTGCCCTATTGTACTGGGGTGAGGAGTGGTTGGAAGGATGATGATATCTCCGCTCAGATTTGGGCAATGGCTCTTGAGGGATGGGAGAGCTTCTTGGCTTATTGATTTCATGGGTGGTTGTGAGTTTTTGCATGTTTCTTGTGTCCTGGCCAACATCTTGGAACTCCGGATTAAGGTTTTATTCAACACGAAGCATAATGCCGGCATTCAGAGTGTTATTGGGCAGCTATGATGATCAGAAGATATTACTACGGGCATCTGAGTTGTGTGGAACAACATGTGATCATGCTCTGGGTTGAACTGGAAGCTCGGTTCAGCTTGATCAGGTTTTTATAGTGTGATGATGCAAGATTCAGGTTCTATTATGAATTTCAGAAGTTGAGATTTAGGATATGTCGTAATGTTATGGACTAAGGATGAAGTGCGATCTTCAGTTAAATTGTGTCGTCAATCGTACATAGGTTTGGGTGGTGAGGAATCACCCCGGGGTGTATGTATGGTGAGCTCATGCAGCGGTTTGATGTCTTTGGAACGACTCCATGCACGTTCGAGGACAAACATATGTTTAAGTGGGGGATGATTTAACGATCCAACTGGTCATTTTGAGCAATTGCGTCCGATTTGGCAGTTTGAGTCACGAGTAGCTTCACAAAATGTATTATGACTTGCGTGCATTGTTGGTTCGGGTTTTTGAGAGGTTTGGAAAGGATTTTCAGGAGTGACTCTCATTTGAGTAGCTCGAAGTTGAAGGAATTGATCCAAGGTTTGACTTTTATATATTTGACCTCGGATCGGAGTTTCGACGATTCTGGTAGGTCCGGATGGTGATTGTGGACTTGGTTGTATGCCCGAAATTTCATTTGGATGTTCGTAAAAGGTTTCGGCATCATTCAACGGAAGTTGGCAATTTGAATGTTTAGAATCTTCCCAAGTTTGACCATGGTTTGACTTGAAGGCTATCGAGTCCGCATTGAGGTTTTTGAAGTATAGAATAGGTCAGTTTTGTCAATTGGAACTTGCTTGTAAAATTTGGTATCATTCGGAGTTGATTTGATATAGTTCGGACGCTCGGTTGCGAATCTAGAGTTCTTAAAGTTGTAATATCCCAGTATTTTAAGAATGAACTTTTAAGTTATTCTTTAACTATAATTCCTTATTCTTATAAAAATAATACTAATTATTTATTTTATATGTGGGTTCATAAAGATATATTTATAGTTGGAGATAATATTTATGTATGAGATAAAATATTATAGTGGACCTAATTTACAATTACACAAGCTAATGAGCAAAGTAGTAATTTTGAATAACAATTAGGAGTTAAAAAAAACAAAAAACAAAAAAAGGAAAGAAAAAAAAAAAACTAATTCCTAAACCCCTACACCCCAAAGTCGGCAGATCCCCCACAAAACAAGTGAGCCTCCCACCCAAGCCTTATACCTCACAATTTCTCTCAACAAAGAGAATCACAGAAAACACACACGACATCGGCACTCTTCCTCCCTTTATTCATGCTCCAATTTCTTCCATATCCATGTAAAGAACACTAGGCTATTCCTTGGTCACTGGAAAAGAAAAAGATACCATCAGTTCCGTCAAACATAAGCAAAGAACTGACCGCAATAGCTTCCTCTTTGTGTCTCCATTTTATGTAAACAAAGTAACAAACATTTTCAAGGCCAAAGTTCAAAGTAGCGCCTCTTTCAGTCATTCCTGCGATATCCTTTTCGGCAAAGTTTGTGTTTCTCGGTTGAGGTTCTAATTAGCTCAAGAGTTTCGTTCGAGGTTTCCATTTGCGGTTTGCAGTCTCCGGTTGAAGCTTCCTGTTTGGTCGAGGTTAATTTGCGATTTTTGGTCCAACTTGCTATTTCTTTCTTGGTCAAATTTTGGAGTCAAGATCTGTGTAATTGCTGACTTTTATTACTATTGAGTCGCCTTGGGCTAGATTGAGTTGAGCGGAGGCAAATTTGTGGAAGAAAGGGCTAAGTTGAGTGTTGAGTTAGCCGAATCGAAGTAAGTGTTTTGCCTACCTTTGTTGAGGGAGTTTTTCCTCCTATTTGTCATTGTTTTCTACATGCGGAGTGATACATATATAAGGTGACGAGCATATATATATGTGCGAGGTCAATCATGCTCGAGGTAGATTGTGCTATTAATCAACGTATAAATAGATATAAGAAAAATTAAGGAGAGTCATTATTTCATGTGCATGTTGGAACTTTATGACTTAGGAGTATTTTTTTTAAGAAAAACTTGACGTGGCTGCTGGCTAGATAAACATGTTGACACTTATTATATAAACTAACAACAGCTACCTCAATTATCAAGTTTAATTCTAAAGTATAGTTCTTGAAATATTGAAAATATCCATGCTAATTATATTTGCTTGATCAACTGTAGCCCGTTTGTTGAATTCTTGGGTTTTGGGTAAGAAACAAATTAGTGTTTTAGCTCTCTGTATAAAATGGATAAGATTAAGACGTGCTGATGACACGATTGTTTGAATCTTGGGTGTCACTATTTCATACCATAGTCATTAATATGTTGCTATGCTCGAAATTTTGAGGTGCTCGATTACATGCTTATGTTGTTGATAAATCGTGAGAATTGTGGAAATACTCAAATTATATAGCCTTGTGCATCCATTAAATTATTTTTGGTTTGAAAAGTAGCGATTGAGAATTTGTTTGGAATATTCTTTTGACACTCTCCTCGATGTCATTTATTCTTCCTACGTGGCTACTTTATTAAAATTTATATGCTTGGTGAGGAAGAGTGTAAAACACGAAGGGTGATGCCGTGCCCTTTCATATACATTATCATGTGAGGAAAGAGTATAAAGCACGAAGGGTGATGCCGTGCCATTTCATATACAGTATCATGTGAGGAAGAGTGTAAAGCACGAAGGGTGATGCCGTGCCATTTCATATACATTATCATGTGAGGAAAGAGTGTAAAGCAAGAAGGGTGATGCCGTGCCATTTCATATAAATTATCATGTGAGGAAGTGTAAAGCACGAAGGGTGATGCCGTGCCATTCATATACATTATCATGTGAGGAAGAGTGTAAAGCACGAAGGGTGATGCCATGCCATTTCATATACATTATCATCTGAGGAAAGAGTGTAAAGAACGAAGGGTGATGCCGTGCCATTTCATTTATATTGTTATGCTTTTAATATTGTGAGGTCATGGCACGAAGGGTGTTTCCGTGCAGGTGAGGATGAGAGACATGCATTATGCTGTGATATATGTTTTCCATGTATACATTCCCGCCTTTACCTTGAGTTATCATTGTCGCCATTATATAATTTCTGTGATGTGTTGTTATTGTCCCGTACTTGAAATCTCAATTGTCGTTGTGTTGTCCATGCCTTTTTCTTACTTAACTTGCATATGCCATGCCTATTTCCTGCTTTTATATTTATACTCACGTTGTGTCTATTCTGTTGCACCTTAGTGTAAGCCTTCCTCCATGCTAGTCCTTTATGTCCTTACTTGCTAACTTGTGAAGATTATGTGTTTCCTTCTTGTTTGCTATATTTGTACTTAGGCCTCCATCATGCTAGTTAATTGGAATTATAACCCCCTTTTTTTTCCAAATTGTGGTCATTATCTCTGTGCTCTCCGCTTAGTCTGTTACTGATGTTCTTCTGTATGTTCTCTCTTATAATTATTGCTTGCATATTCCCTTCCTTGTCATTTCTATTGTCGGTATCTCTATCATTTGGTGGTACTATTTTACGCATGTATGGCGAAGATGAGATAATTGCACGAAGGATGTTGCCGTGCCATTAGACTTGATGTCTTGAGTACTTTATCATATTATGAAAGTATATGAGGTGATTGTTATGGTTCATGGGCTTCGGTTCTAAGGAAAGGGCCGGTTGAGATGTTGGAAACTGTTAAATTTTGATTCTTTCTGATACCCTTCTATTTCCTGTTACATTTGCATCTTGTACCCTATTCTATTATTCTATCTTTTAGTTCTATTGCTAGTTACATTATAGTGTTTATTAATGAGTATCTTTTAACTAAAAATCTCGTCACTACTTCGATGGAGTTAGTCAAGATACTTACCAGTACATGGGGTCGGTTGTACTGATACTGCACTTCTACACACTCTGTGTAGACTATTGGAGCGGAGCTGCTGAAGAAGTTGGGGGCTGACACTGAAGAACTTTGTGTATTATGTATAGAAGCTACCATTTGTCCTTGGTAATTATATACATTATTAATTTGTTCATGTAGTTTTCAAATAGAACGTGTATTTATTCATACCAGCTTTGTACATTCTAAGTCTTAGAAGCTAATGATTCGTACTACCAGTTCTTGGGTAAATTTGTAGAAGTTCAGATAAATCCTAATTTAATTTTTGATAAGTTTAATTGGCTGTTTCCTTTATTAATTGGCTTACCTAGCGGGTCAAGTTAGGTGCCATCATGACCTGTGATTTTTGGGTCGTGACAGAAGTTCAAAGTGATTTTTCATGTGTTTCGGCGTCCGATTCGTGATTTTTGAGGTTATTTTGTTGTTCCGATCGCGCGAGCAAGTTCGTGTTGTGTTTTCAGACTTGTTTGTGTGTTTAGACAGGGTCCCGGGGGCCTCGAGTGTGTTTCAATGGGCTACGGGCCATTTGCTTCTATTTTTGAACTGATGTTTCAGTCTTCTAGTTTCCTTCTTCGCGATATGTTTCCCGCGTTCGCGAAGTGTAACTGCTGACCACCTCAAAATCCTTCTTCGCGTTCAACATCTCGCGTTCGCAAAGGTCTGTCTTTTCCTTCATCACGTTTGCGTTCGTCTCATGCGTTTGCATAGTTATGCCATTCCATTCTTCGCGTTCGCGTACTACTTCACACGTTCGCAAAGAGCAGTCGTTGGGCCACCAGACTTTTCTTCTTTATATTAGCGGACGTGTTGTCACGTTCTCGAAGCACATATTGGTAAACTTCATCTTTCCTTCTCGCGAACGCGAGTAGCTTTCCGCATTCCCGATGCTTTAGCATCTGGGCAGCATAAATAGTACTCTATTCTGAGGGTTTTCCATTTTCACCATTTTTGGAGTTCTAGAGCTCGATTTTGGGTGATTTTTCGTGGGTTTTTCAAGCAAATCATTGGGTTAAGTGTTATCTACCCGAATCTTATCATATTTCAAGAATCCTTAGCTATTTTCATTATCTAATTAGTGAATTAAGTTGGGAATTTGGGGAAATTTATGAAATCTTTCAAAATTTAAAAATCATGATTTTAAGGACGAATTGGTATCGGAATGGTTGTTCGGGTTTTGTATTTTTTTTTGGGTTCCGAGGTGCGGGTCCGGGGAGTTAACTTTTGTTGATATTTTGCAAATTGTATAAGTATCGTAGATTTGTAACTGAAATTGTTTTCTCTTGCATTGTTCGATGTAATAATATTGTTTTTGGCTAGACTGAGCCTAGCGTTGGTGAATTGGTAAAGGAAAAGCTGAATTGAATATTGAATTGGCCGAATTGAGGTAAGTATCTTGTCTAACTTTGTGTTAGGCAAACCAATCCTTAGGAATTGAGTCAATTGTGCTATCTTGATATGTGAAAGCCATGTACGCAAGGTGACGAGTGGGTACACAGTTTATATGTGGTATTGACCTGTTAGATTGCCTGGTCTTGTAACGACACGACCGATCGTTTTGGGAATTTAAGCTTCGTTCAGTGGCATAAGGTCTTGAACCACTTCACATTGGGTATACGGACCTGCGTGCGTGGTTGGATTCAGTTACCGGATAATCCGGAGTCGATTTGGGAGGAAAATTTCAATTTTTGAAGCTTAAGTGATGGAAGTTGACTGGAGGTTTGATTTTTGTGTAAACGACCTCGAAATGTGTTTTGGGTGATGCCAACAACTTTGTACGATGATTTTGGACTTAGGCGCGCGTCCGGAATTGGTTTTGGAGGTCCGTAGAGTAATTTGAGGTAATTCGGCGAAAGTTAGAATTTCGGCGATTTCGGTCTATAGGTGAAATTTTGATATCGAGCTCAAAATGGAATTTCGAGAGTGGCTATAGTTCAGTTGTGTCATTTATGACTTGTCTGCAAAGTTTTGTGTCATTCCGGGTTGAATTGATAGGTTTCGGCATGAGTTTTGATAATTGAAGATTTGAAAATTCATAAGTTTGATTTTTGGTTTGATTCGTCATTTTGGTGTTGTTTTATGTGATTTGAAACCTCAAGCGAGTCCGTGTTAGGTTATATGACTTGTTTGTGTGTTTGGACGGGGTCCCGGCGGTCTCGAGTGTATTTCGGATAGGCTTCGGGTCAATTTTTCCTCTTGTTGCACTGCTGATGTTGTTTATGGTTTCTTTCTATTCGAGGTAAGTATCTTGCCTAACCTTGTGGGGGGAAGGGGGAATTACCCCTTAGGATTGAGTCTTATATGTTGTTTATAGTCCGTGTACCGAAGTGACGAGTGCGTGCTCAGACTTATTTGTAGGAAGTTGACCCTTTAGGAATCTTAGATCCTTATATTCGCCGAGTATGAATTGTCCTTAGCATGATTTAATTTCCCTAATTTCTAGTGTCATCTTTATTTGCTTAAGTGTAGAATTTCTTACTTTTGGATTTATTCCTATTGCCTATTTGACTCCTAATTGACTTATCTGAAGATTTTATTTTCTTTTTACTGTCATTCTATGTCTTCTTAACTGCTTATCTCAAATTCGTAATTATCTTCACCTCATCCTATAATTGTTTTGGCCTTAAATGAAGTTATGATTGTTCTCTGCTGCTTGTCCTTAGGTGGAAATTATTGAATATTCTCGTACATGCTCAACCTTAAAAGAAGTTTAGATATTCTATACCTTCGTGACTTGCCCTTATATGGAGTTATCAGATTCACGTGAGTTCCTTGTTGATTGAACCGTGTATTTGGGTATGACCCTTATACGTTATTTTCTTCCTTGTTGAGTTGTCCTTATTATGCCTAGTATTCTTTGTTGTGCTTATTCCTTGGGAACTAGCCTTGCTTTTCTTGTGATCAAGGTTCTTGAATTGATGTATCTACCGTATCTTGTATTATTGTCAATTGTTGTGGTTGTACTTGTTGTGGCGATGCATGAGGTTTTTGTTGTGCTGTTGTGGTTATTGTGATGCACGAGGTTTCTGCTCTGCGGTTGTTGATATGGGGTTTGCACGAGATTCTGCCGTGCCGTGTTTTCTATTGATATTGCACATGCGACGTGACAAGGCGGATGTATATGTGGGTTGCGCATGTGGCGTGACAAGGTGGGAACATGTTTATGCGCGTGTGGCGAAACAAGGCGGGCATATACTTTACTATTGCACACGTGGCGAGATAAGGTGGGCTATGTCTAGGATTGTTTGTGATACTTGTGTTGGCCTGTGGGTATTCCTTGTTGTTGATATTATGTACTGGAACACTTACTGTGTGAGTTTATTCGCGTGGAAACTTGTGAGATGAAAATGTACGTGTTTCCCTTTTTCTTCCCTTATGTTTATTGGTTGTTGAAATCATGTTAGGACACCTGCACAAGCATACACGTAGTTAAGTACTACAAATGGATTTAGGGCTCCTTGTTGTTGTCAAGTATAGATACTCTTGTTGTGATTACCGTATGTGTGGAAATGACCCAATTGGCACGTGAGTCGTCCGTGCAGTTCGTACTCGAATGAGGGCGCAAGATCCCAAGTGTTAGAGTTCGAATATTGGGACCCGTAAATGGTGATTTGTCCGAGGTTTAGAACCTCGTGGAGATTACTTTGAATTTGATGTAGAAGTGGTTGAAGTTGTTGGATCATTACATGTACGTGTTGTATATTTACATGTCGGATTTGTTTGTGTTCTATTCAGTCTTTGTGTTACTTCATGGTTTTCCGCTGATACTTATTGTTTTTCCTTCTTTATCGAATTCACTGTATTGTTAGCTATATTGCATAGCCTTTATGTGTATATCGTTTTTCCCCCTTTATTCCTATTTTGATACTTGTTCAGTTTATTAGACCAGTGAGTGTCTTGACTAGTCCTCGCCACTACTTCACCGAGGTTAGTCTTGATACTTACTGCGCACCGTTGTGGTGTGCTCATACTACTCTTCTGCACATTTTTGTGCAGATCCCAGGTTTTCGCATAGTCGGCCGATTGATTGTTAGTAGCGCGGTTTCTATTGTGGAGACTCAAGGCAAAACCGCTTCAGCGTTCGCGGTTTCTGAGTCACCATCTTATATTTTGGTTTGCACTATTGTACTTATTTCTGAACAGTGGTATTTTTAGGAGTTTTAGTGTAATTTCCTTAAAGCTTATGACTTGTACTACCAGGTTTTGGGAATATACAATGTGTAAGAATTATTTATTTCAGAAAAATATTAGATTCTATTTATTATTGTTGTTATTCCATGAATATTAGGCTTACCTAGTCCTTAAGACTAGATGCCATCACGATACCTAACAGAGGGGAATTTGGGTCGTGACAAGTCTCTTTCCATGATTTTATGTAAATTGTCACAAAATGTAGTATCTTTTTGTTAGGCTACTCTTACATGCTCTATATGATGTTGTTAGTCCTTATTTGCCTCTTATTTTTTTATTTGGCCTCTATATTCCTTGGTTGTTGTCATTGCCTTCATTATTATCTTGTTACCTCTTAACTGTTGAGTTATTCTATCATTACGTGCTTATCTGTTATGAGTCCAAGTTGTTGTGAGTACCTGTGTAGTTATCACGTACTTTACATTTCTTGTTTCCTTGTAAATGATGTTGTATTCCTTTGACTGTTACGTGGTTCTCTTGTTGCCGTGTACTCATACATTTTGTTGTAGAATTTCTTGTAATTGAGTTGTTGAATTGTTGTTGATTGGTTTATATTATTATATGGTGGGATCGGGTTGTACGCCGCAAGAGGAGAAATAAGGGTGGATTATTATGGTGCAATAAGGGTGAAATATGATATTGATATTATATGGTGGGATCAGGTTGCGCACCGCAACATATTATGTTTATTATTATGATATTGATACTATACGGTGGGATCGAGTTGCACGCTACAATAGGAGAAATAAGGGTGAATTATTATGGTGAGATAAGGGTGAATTATGATATTGATAATTACATGGTGGGATCGGGTTGCACTCTGCAACATATTTGTGTATTTGGTATTACCTGTTTTATTTTATTGGCTTTACTTCCTTCGTACGAGATTTCGAGGATTTCTATTCTCCGGTTTTCACTGTCTTTTGAGGATTTAGTCATTATAATTGACATTACTGCTTCGCCGTCATTCTTGAGCCCTTTTCCTAATACTATTATTCAGGTGAAGTGATTTTCAAAGTGAATTTATGTCACGACCCGTATTTTCCACCGCCAGGACAGTGATGGCGCCTAACATTGAACCCGCTAGGCAAGCCAATGTTACTGATTATCTTACCTTTTTCCTTTATCCTTAACAGTTTTCTATATGATATATAAAATCAACGGAAATCAAAATGCGGAATAACAAAAAACTTACGGTTTAATTTAATACAACTGCAAAATCCATAACAAAATTACTCCCAGAACTAGTGTCACAATTTCACGGACTGTCTACGAATACTAAAAATAGTGGTCTGAACAAAAATAAATATACTCCGTCTCAGAAGTAAGTAAGAACAGAAAAGAAACAGGATAGAAGGGATGCCATGGCCTGCGGACGCCTACAGGACTACCTCGGGTCTCTACTGGACTGAAGGCATCAACCTCGATCTAGGGTCAGAATGGCCCAGTACTGGGATCTGCACAAAAGTACAGAGTGTAGCATCAGTACAACCGACCCCATGTACTGAGTAAGTGTCGAGCCTAACCTCGGCGAAGTAGTGACGAGGCTAGGACACGACAACCAAATAAACCTGTGCAGTTTAATCATATACGAAACAAAATAATAATATTGACAAGAAATAAGCAGCTAGATACCAACGAAGGAAGGGGGGATCATGATGAGGGGAGAGAATATCAAATAATGGAAATAACGAGGTGAGGCAATAACTCAAATAGCGACTTGAACCACAAAAATTAGTAACACAAGGAAAACAATGCACGACATCACCCTTCGTGCTTTTACTCTCATCCTCACCAAATAATAAATAGAATGCACGGCATCACCCTTCGTGCTTTTACTCTCATCCTCACCAAATAATAAATAGAATGCACGGCATCACGCTTCGTGCTTTTACTCTCATCCTCACCAAAAAATAAATAGAATGCACGGCATCACCCTTCGTGCTTTTACTCTCATCCTCACCATAAATCAATAGAAACGGCACGGCATCACCCTTCGTGCTTTTAAATTCATAACATGGCACGAAATCACCCTTCGTGCTTTTACTCTCATCCTCACAATATTATATACGGCATCACCCTTCATGCTTTACACTCTTCCTCACCCAAACAAATCAATAACAGCAATCCGGCAAGGAAATCAACAATATAAAATGATAATAAGATAACAAAGCCATAACGTCCCAGCAAGGGAGTCAACTGTAGAATCAATATTATCCCGCCAAGGGAAACAACTATAACCAATCTCACTTAGTTACTCAATTTCACGTAATAATTTTCAACTTGAACCAATACTCAACAATGATCAATATCAAGGAATTTCCACCAACATGGATACATATAAAGCGAAACTCAAGTAATACTCAACGAAATATCACATAAATCATAATATTCGACTCACGGTATGCTTGACACCAACGTATAGGTACTCGTCACCTCACCTACACGTTGAACATGATACTAACACATAGAAAATATGACTTTACACCTATTCCCTCAAGCTAAGGTTAAGCCAAATAATTACCTCGAATTCCACGGCCAAACTCAAGCCTCAATTACAACTTTCACTTTAGAATGCGCCTTCAATTCAATTGTATCTAGACATAATTAACTTAAAAATATCAATAAATGCTAAATAATTCAACCCTAATGTTTAATTATAGGTTTTCTATCATTATTCCCCAAAAGTAAAAAATCGACCATGGGCCTGCTTGGTCAAAACACGAGGTTCGGACCAAAACCCGATAACCCATTCACCCACGAGCTCGAATATGTAATTTGTTTCGGAATCCGACCCCAAATTAAGGTCTAAATCCCAAAATTTGTAAAATCCTCAATTTTCCTAAAAGCCTTAGTTTCTACCCTTAAAGAACAAGATTTAGGCCTAGAAATCTAATGGGTGTTGGTGTAAAATGAATAAAATAAGTTTAAGAACACAAATCTATGATTTTGTGGTGAAATCCCTCTTCAAAAATCGCCCCTAAACTACCTTGGTTTTGAAAATATGAAGTTATGGCTAAAATCCCGTTTTTCTACTGTTTTAAGTGCTGGGCGACAGTGTTCATCGTGTTCGCGTGAACCCTGTCGCGTTCGCGAAGACCTGCCTCAAGAGATCTTACGCGTTCGCAGGTAGGTCCACGCATTCGCAAAGGTTTAGTCAGCCCTGCCCTTCGCGTTCGCATACAAGGGCTGCGTTCGCGTAGGCCTACCCAGTCCCTGACCAGCCCCCCCCCCCCTCCTACTCTATGCGTTCGCGTTTGGTTGAACGCGTTAGCGAAGAACAAGCCCAGCCCCAGCCCCAGCCCCAATTACTCATCGCGTTCGCATGGGTTACCACGCATTCGCGTGGGTTACCACGGGTTCTCATAGAACAAAAATACCCACACCAAATACAGCAAACTACAGCAGATTTTTTAAGTCCAAACCACTCCAACGCCTATGCGAAACTCACTCGAGCCCTCGGGGCTCCAAACCAAGAATGTACACAACCTTAAAAACATCTTACGGACTTACTCGTGCGATCAAATCGCCAAAATAACATCTTAAATAGCGAATTTAGCATAAAAATCAAAGAAAAATCTCAAGAACTTTCAAAGTTTCAAATTTTCCAACTACGGGTCCGAATCACGTCATATGACCTCCGTTTCTTACCAAATTTTATAGGCATCACTTAAATACTATGTTAAACCTGTACCGGGCTCTGGAACCAAAATACGGGCCCGATACCATTAATTTCAAATATAGCCAAATTTCCAAAAACTCTTATAATTTCAGTAAAAAAATTTCTTTCAAAAATTCATTTCTCTGGCTTGGGACCTCGGAATTCAATTCCGGGCATACGCCCAAGTTCCATATTTTCCTACGGACCCTCCGGGACCGTCAAATCACGGTTCCGATTCCTTTTACCCAAAATGTTGACCGAAGTCAACTTAAATTCAATTTTAAAGGCAAAATTAGCAATTTTCTCAATATTTCACATAAAAGCTTTCCGGATATACGCCCGGACTCTGCACACAAAAATGAGGTGAGATAAAAGAAGGTTTTCAAGGCCTCAAAACATAGTTTTGACTTCTAAAATAAGGGATGGCCTTTTGGGTCATCACAATTTACTATGTTGGGTCATGACCTCCTGCCCTGCTGAGTCATTATTAAGATAGTATTTTAAAAATGAAAGAACTAATATCATGTTACCTTGTGTGACTTTAAGTTAGAACCCGCCGTATGTTTCGATACTTACCATTTTCTACTAGTTGTCATATCTTACTTCAATTGCTTTCTCAACTTAATCTTTTCAACCTGTCTGGGGTTTTATTTACTTACAAAGGAATTGTTATTATGTTTTTAACCTAATAAACTCTACCTTAAATTCAATAGCTTATTCGGTGTCGTATTTTATTTGGAAATGTTATTTTCTTCACTCAAATGGTTTTAAAAATAAACTCATCTTTCTCACTGATTTCTTTACTTGGCCTAGAAACTGTATTATCACTTTACAATATATGAATGGAATCGCTTTAACAACTTAGTTATCATCTGACACGAATATGATGCACTAAGTAGCACGTGAAATATGCCATGCAAAGTGAAATGGAAATGTGTGGGCACCAGGTGCCATGTGTGTTAAAGATTTGGAAGTTATGATTATGTTAGGAGATTACGAGGATTGAGATTGTTGAAATGGTATATTAGAAATGATTCGATTGGTTGAGTTAACATTGCTTTCTTTACTTGAACTCATTTATGCTTCATCCAGGCCCCAACTATGTTGTTGATTAATTACGTGATTGATTCTTGCTGTATTCGTGTTTTTCTCTTATTGTTACTATTGTTTGCACTTTGATATCCTTCTGCTATTGGTAGTACTCTACTAGTCCTTTCTTGTTAGATTTAGGTTAAATCCTGCAGGTGTTATATATATCTATTTGTTAGTGTCTTGACCTCGCCTCGTCACTACTCTATCGAGGTTAGACTCGATACTTACTGGGTACCACCGTGGTGTACTCATACTACACTTCTGCACATTTTTGTGCAGATCCAGGTATCGATCGTCAGTAGATGTTTGGATTCTTGCTGAGGCGACTCAAGGTAAACTTGTCCCCACGTTCGCAAGCTTTGGAGTCACATTCCTATTTTGTATTCATACTGTTTTACTTATTTCTAACCAGTTGTAATTAAAGATTGTAGTAAACTCTATAGAGCTTATGACTTGTACTACCGGTTTTGGGAATTGTAAGTTTTATAGAAAATTCAATTTCTAAAGTTGTTAGACACTATTTAATTATTGTTACTCGGTATATGTTAGGCTTACCTAGTCCCTAAGGCTAGGAGTCATCACGATACCCAAAGGAGAAAAATTTGGGTCGTGACAATAATAAAGGACCACACTTACACACACTGTGTGTGTATATAAAAGGTGGATAAGTCAAGGAGTCAGTTGATAAGCTTTGAGGCCTTAAGTATACTGATCCATTGCTTAATATTAATTTTTATATCTTAAAATTTGTTATTTGAGAATCAGTAGATTCTTTGATTAAATACAATTACTAAATAGTTTATATTTTAGAAAAATCTAACTGTTATATTTAAAATTCATGAGTCCTAAGATATCTCTATTTTCTTTTTGGACTAGCTCTTGTAATGACTTTGATAATCAAGAATAATATTTATTTAACTACTATTGATATGGTAAATGCATGACAAAAAGATATAACTAGCTAGCGGAGTTTATTGTCTCTTCGAATTTTGTGGCTATATTATCTCATCATAACAAATAATTATAGTTATTAAGCAAACTATTTCCATGATTATTTATGACATGAATAAAAAAAGAATTTTTTACATTCAATGTTTCTTGCAAATTATGTTAATTAGATCGTTGCGATTCATTGTTATATTGGTCGTTTATATAATAGCTAATATATAATTTCATTCATTAAGGTCATACGTACCGGCCACTAGTTATTCATAGCAACTGTAATGATCCGACCGGTCGTTTTGTGTTCTAGGACTCCGTGCCCCAAAAGAAGACTTCCCGTAATTGCTTCTACTGATTTATGTCTTGCGGGGACGGGTGGTTTGAGGTTTGGAGGAGTTTGGAGTGGTATAGGGACACTTAGCTCCTTAAGGCTGGCCTTAAAGGCCAAGTTTGACTTCTGTCAACATTTTTGGTAAACGACCTCGGAATTGAGATTCAAAGGTTCCGGTAGGTTCGTATGATGATTTCGGACTTGGGCGTGTGTTCGGAACGGGTTTTGGATGACCCGGGGGCATTTCGGCGCCTAATAGTGAATTAAGGCTTCCTTAAGTTCAAACTTGAGGTTTGGAACGTGTTTTTGTGTTATCGAGATCCAAACAAAATTCTGAGACCGGGAATAGTTCCGTTATGTCATTTATGAATTGCTTGCAAAATTTTGTGTCATTCCGAGTAGTATAGGTAGGTTCGACGTATTTAAAGCGAATTCAAGAACTTAAAGTTCTTAAGTTTGATCCAATAGGTTTTGGGGTATGATTTTTAGATTTAGCGTAGTTTGAGACGTTCCGAAGTCTCGAGCGAGTCCGTACTATGATTTAGGACTTGTTGGTATATTTGGACTGGGACTCGGGTGGGCCCAAATGCCATTCGGGCATCGAGCGAGGCAAAAACCAGCCTTAAATGACTGCTGGTGCACCAGATCTGGTGCGACCGCACATGCAGAGGCCAAGTCGCAGGTGCGAGACCGCTTCTGCAGTCCCAGCCTCGCAGGTGCGACTCTTGAGGGAGCTTCCCATTTCCGCAGATGCGGACCCCTTTTCGCAGAAGCGGAGCCGCAGGTGCGGACTCCGCTCCGCAGGTGAAAAGCCAGGCCCCCTTCCCCTTCTCCGCAGATGCGAGATTTTTCTCGCAGGTGCGGTCCTCGAGCCGCAGGTGCGAAAATCCTGTGGGCAGTGAGTTTCGTTTTAAATACGGGACTTAGCCATTTTTGAACATTATTCTTCATCTTTGGGCGATTTTGAGAGCATACAAGGAGGGTATTCGACTTAGCTACTGTAAGGTAAGTAATTCCTACTATAAATTTAGCTTAATATTTGAATTCTTAGGTAGATTAACACATCCAATTAGTCGAAATCATGGGTTTAGAGTAAAACCTAGATTTTTGACAAAAAATGGGACATTACCAAGAAATTAGTTAAGGAATCATACAAAAATTATATATTATTGATCCTTAGGCCATGAGTGATAGTTTTCTTCAAAAATTTCCGGAATCCGAGCATGTGGGCCCGAAGGTGTATTTTAGGATTTTTCCAATTTAGGTTGAAATGATCATTTAAGTAGGAGAATTAAGGACTTTGGAGTATAAACTGATTTGTTTATGCAACATTTGACTAGTTTGGAGTCCTTGGGCGACAAATTTGGAGTTTCGGGCGCATTCTTGACCCGGAAAGTAGACTTGACGCGAGGTAAGTCTCCTTCTAACCTTGTAAGGGGGAATTTCCCCATAGGTGAATTAAATGATTATGTGTTATTGTTTATGGGGGACTACGTACGTGCGAGGTGACGAGAGCCCGTACGTAGTGACTATTATTGTTATGTCCGAGTAGTTAGGCGCACACCATGCCATGTGAATTCCATTAACTTGAGTTATATGGTTTGTAGCTTCATTGTATGCAACTTTGTTTCAAGAAAACCGAGAATTTGGTGTTTTAAAAGAATTGTTATTTGGAAAGGATTGAAAGAAAGATATTGCGTTCGCATGCGACCGCTCCGCAATTTATATCCCGCGAGCGGAGTGATTCCTTCCCCTACTCTCATAGGAGCGGGCCCTATGCCACAGCAGGTTAATAGATGCATCTATGGTTCACGCCGTTCGACCCTTCGGCAGTGCACAATTATTATTATTATGTTGGCCCAGGCCGGATGTCCTTATTCCACTATGCGCATGCTATTTGCCTGATGTTTTTTTTTGAATGTTGAGCTGTGAAATATCCTGGAGGATCGAACTGTAAACTTGTAATTTGGTGCTTCACCACGTATTTGGATTTTATTACGACTTGATATTTATTTCCTTACTATCCATGCTTACTTGTTGTCCCATATTAAATTATCACCTAAATATACTGTTTGGACCCTAGTAAGTGTCAAGTAGACCTCCCGTCACTACTTCTTAAAGATTAGGCAGGATACTTACTGGGTACATATTGTTTATGTACTCATTATACCCTCTGTACTTAATTGTACAGGTTCTGAGGCGGGTGCATCTGGGTACCAGTCTGGAGCTCGTTCCTGATTTATACCTGGTCGAGGCTTCACGGTGAACTGCTTCTCTTGATGACTTCCAGCAACACTTTGGAGCTATTCTTTTTCCATTTTTGTCTATACTTACTCAGACAGTAGGACAGACTTTTATTTTTTGATATTATTCTATTAGATGACTGTAGACTTGTGACACTAGTTCCTGGAGCACACGCTAATAGACTTTATTTTTGGAATGTAAATCGTAAATTATGACTTCGTGATTATTTATTTTGTATAAGGTTTCCTAAGTGATCCATTTCTACTTGATGTCTCAAAACTAAATCAAGCAAGTGTTGAAAATGTTTTTCGTAAACTACATGAAACTCACTAGTAGATAATGGTTGGTTAGCTTGACTGCAGTGTTGGGCGCCATCGCGACCTGGGTTAGGATTTGAGTCGTGACAACATGGTATCAGATAGGGCTCACAAGTTACGGGCAAACCCAATAGGCTATAGGGTGTTAGGAGATCTCGCTTTATTTACCTTCTATCTTGCAATTGATGGCCTACTAAATCTCACTCGTCTATTCTCTCACTGATGGTGAGGACGTGTGCAGCCGATGTTCCAGACCTGGAAGGGGCCGCTACCCCCGTCATCCGAGGACGTGGAAGAGCCCGGGGGAGGGCACCGGCCTGAGGTAGGGGACGACGGCGTCCCAGGACTGTACCAGTTATACCCCCAGCAGATCCAGTAGAGGATCCCATCACTGAAGAGCAGGGCGAGGTGCCCGTAGCAGATCCTACCCCTTTGGACTTTATGACAACGCCAGGATTTCAGGAGGTCATGAGCCGTATGATGTGGTTCATGGACACCATGACTCAAGCTGGTTTATTTCCAGCAGATCCGTCCACATATCAGGCGGGAGGGGTATCACAGACCCCTACTACACAGGCCGTCGGACATGCAGCAGCAGTATATCAGAACCCGGGTACACTGCCCGTGGGCGAAGTCCAGCCAGCAGCAGCAGCACCTGAGGTCAGACCAGCTGCGGACGGTGGTTCGCAGAAGTTATTAGACAGGTGGACCAGACTGCACCATCCTTTCTACGGAGGCGAGCGTCATAAGGACGCACATGACTTTTTTGATAGGTGCAGGGACAGACTGCACAACATGAGGATACTGGAGACTCATGGAGTCGACTTCACTACTTTTCAGCTAGAGGGCAAGGCCCGTAGATGATGGCAGTCCTACCTCCTTGGCAGACCAGCAAATTCTCCTCCCCTCACTTGGGAGTAGTTCACTCAGTTATTCCTGGACATATATATTCCACCCTCTGAGAGGGAGGAGCTGCGGTATCAGTTTGAGCAGCTGAAGCAGGGTCAGATGTCAGTGACCGACTACAAGGCTAGGTTTTCTAAGCTATCTCGTCATGCACTCATGATACTTCCTACTGACGCAGAGAGAGTGCGGAGATTTGTAGGCGGGTTACACTCAGGTATTAGGGACAACATGGCCCGAGAGGTGGAGATGAGGACTCCTTATCAGCTTGTGGTAGAGATTGCTCGCAGGATCGATGGTTATCGCTCGAGGAGCAGAGAGCAGGGTCAGCAGGATAAGAGAGCTAGATTTTCTAGGGATTTCATAGGTGCTCCAGCTAGGGGCAGAGGTCAGTTTGGTAGGGGCCAACCCAGTAGGCCCCTATATTCAGCACCACCACCACCTCCACGAGGTGTCCCAGCGAGGCCTTATCTCAGCGCCATGCCGGAGAGTTCTTACCGCCCGCCAGCTATTCAGGGTTCCTCCGGCGGGTATTCTGTTCATCAGGGGTCTTCCAGACCTTAATTCAGTGCTATGACCGAGAGTTCACATCGCCCTCCCACTATTTAGGGTTCTTCTTCAGGGCAACAACCATAGTGCCAGGAGGTTGTTATGAGTGTGGGGATTCAGGTCACATGAAGAGCATTGTCCCAGGCTTTGGGGCAAGGCAGTGCAGCAGGGTCACCAGCCTATGAGATCAGCACCAGCGGTCCGGCCACCCAGAGGTGGAGGGAAAGGCTGGTAGGAGTCGTCCCAGAGGTGGAGGCCAGGCAGTGGGAGCCCAGTCAGCTCCTATTTATTCCGGTGGAGGTTAGTCATCCGGCTCTCCAGCCAGATTCTATGTTATTCTGGCCAGATCAGATGCAGTGGTTTCAGATGCCGTGATCACAGGTATTATTTGAGTATGCTGTAGAGATGCATTGGTATTATTCGATCCAGGGTCCACTTATTCATATGTATCAGCCTTATTTTCTCATTCCCTTGATATTCCTCGTGAGTCCTTGGGTACTCCTGTTTATGTGTCCACTCATGTGGGCAATTCTGTGGTTGTGGATCGGATTTATCGGTCCTGTATGGTTACATTTTGTGGGTTCGAGTCCCGAGCGGACTTCCTGTTGCTTGATATGGTTGATTTTGAGGTCATCATGGGCATGGATTGGCTGTCTCCCTATCATGCCATTCTAGATTGCCATGCCAAGACTATTACTCTAGCCATGCCCTAGTTTGTTTAACCAAAGAATTAGATCCTTTGACCTAAACTATTTTTAGGATGAACACGGGTTTCTGATAATCTAGGAAATAATAATAAATAAAAAGGAGTAAGTAAATAGATAATAATATGATGCACAGAAAAGAAAAATATATTGTATTCGTAGTTTAGATGCCCTTACAAGTTATATTTTATTCCCTTATATAGGGAATTTCTTAATACAACGTCTACCTCTTACAATGATCGCTCATTAATGACTAATTATTACATTAATGGGACGTTACATAGAATCACCGTAATTGTTGCATGAAGGTTGTGTAACGCGTGAGTCATTAATTGAGGGTCTCTTGATCTGCCCGTAGCTTTGTCCGGATTCATTCTTACTGTGTCTCTTTCTTGTCTCAATCAGGTTGAGTTTCTCGTAGCTGATTACTCTGTAGGTTTATTGAGTCGTGTCTCTTTGCTTCACACATCTTTATAGAATCATGTCCAGCTGTCATGTTTTCCTTGGTCCACGTAGCCGGCTGAATCATCAAGAATTATCATACGTGTGAAACTCTTTTTTACCAATACAGATAGTCCCCCCACTTACCATTTATTTATCGATTAATATTTGGTAAGTGGATACGCATTTATGGCGGGAATATTTTGCCGCCGTTTCACCTCGAAATATTGTATCCTTCCCTGAACATAGGCATCTCTTGTCACGTCCATCTAATGCTCAAGCCACATGTTCTCTCTGGATTGGTTCTGCAGTTACTCGGCGCCTTTTAGGGCTATTTGCGGTTGCATCAGTCACGAAGTGACACCTTCAATTATGACTTTCTCATCATTGTTTTTCCCATGTTTGACGGTTGTATTCAAGTATAAATGCCTCTTTTCTTTTCTTTACTGTCACAACCCCAGTTCGCCCTCCGTGAACATTATGGCACCTAATCCCTATAACTAGGTAAGCCTAGCAATGCGGAATATCAATATAACTTGTGGAATAATAAGTAAAAACTGCACAATCTAAAAGAAAGACTGTATATAAATGCCACTTGGCATATACAACCCAAAAAAAATAATGTGGAAGTCTACAATATCACCCCAAAACCCGGAAACTAACGGGAAACACAGGCTAACAGAAATGTACTACACTGCTCTAACTCCAGAATGTCTAAACAACTGAAAAGAAGGAAAAGCTTTCCACTAAGGATGGAATAAGATATAGACTCTTGGTCTACAGACGCGGAAGATGTACCTCAAATTCTCTGCTATGTCTCTCAACCTCGGAGATAGTGCGCCTGGGTGGAGGTACCTGGATCTGCACATGAAAAACATGTGCAGGAAAGAGCATGAGTACACCACAGCGGTACTCAGTAAGTGCCAAGCCTAACCTCGGTCGGGTAATGACAAGGAAGGTCAGGGCCCTACTGAGGTTAAATAATATAATAGGAATTTACAGTATGAAAACAGACACAAGTAATGAATACATCAGTGAAATAAGACAGGTCAAACAAGGCAATATCCAAACACAAGAACAGAGTAACACGGAATATGAACAACTCAATAACAATGGTAACAATGAGGATCTCCCAGGATACCGTCCTGTAGTCATTTTCTCAGCTGTCTAGTGGATCTCCCGGGATACCGTCCCGTAGTCCATTATATGTATATCAGAAGGATCTCCTGGGATACCGTCCCGTAGTCCAATTACCAGTGTGCAGGGGGATCTCCCAGGATACTGTCCCGTAGTCCCAAAGTAAATGTGCAGGGGGATCTCCCGGGATACCGTCCCATAGTCCCAAAATAAATGTGCTGGGGGATCTCCCGGGATACCGTCCCGTAGTCCCAAAGTGAATATGCAGGGGGATCTCCCGGGATACCATCCCGTAGACCCAAAGTAAATATGCAGGGGGATCTCCCGGGATACCGTCCCGTAGTCCCAAAAAAAAATGTGCAGGGGGATCTCCCGGGATATCGTCCCGTAGTCCCAAAGTAAATATGCAGGGGGATCTCCTGGGATACCGTCCCGTAGTCCCAAAGTAAATGCGCAGCCACAACAAGAAGACATTCAGAAATAGAGTGCAAAATTACAAGGTCACATGTAGTTCTAGCCTAACATGCTTTACGTAGTACAATTAAAGCAACTTCAGCAAATAGGCAATTCATGTCAACTAGGAATGCTTTTCTAAACTAACATAGGCTATAATTGCAAGTAGAATAAAGCAGGTAAGAAAGAAACTCAGTCTAAATATTTAAAGTAAAACCGGATTTTCAACAATTAGCACAAGTACGCGCTCGTCACCTCACGTACAAGGCATTCAATTACCAAATATCACATCCTAAAGGGGAAAGGTCCCCCACACAAGGTTAGACAAGCCACTTACCTCGAACCGGCTCAAAATCAACTCGAAACCACACGTTTGCCACGAGTATCCGACTCCAATTGGCCCAAATCTATACAATTCAATTACATATCGTAAATAACATCTCATGCAACTGATTTTCCCTGTTTAATTCAAGCTAAGGCGCGAAATTAGGTAAAATGACAAAAATGCCCCTCGGGCCTACATCTAGGAATCGGGTAAAAGTTATATTTTCCGGACACCCATTCACTCACAGAATCATTCAACCTGAAACAATCGAAATCCGATGCCAAAACCCCCATAAATTTTAAGAATTTCGGGTTGGGGAAATTTCATCAATTTTCTATGGTTTTTCCCTCATTTTTGATAATTTAAACTAAAGAAAACCACGGAGATTAATGGTCTAACAATGAATTAGGATTAGAAAATGTTACCTATGATCCTTCTCTTTAAAACCCACAGAAAAATCGCCAATTCTTGAGCCCTTACACGACTTTTAGACTAATGAAATAAACTCTCGGATTTTTGGAATAATACACACAGGGATCTGGCACCTGCGGTCCCGATAATCGCACCTGCGGAAAAAGCATCGCAGGTGCGGGATTCACTTAAGTCCACTGGGGTCGCACCTGCGGTCGCTTGGTCACGCCTGCGGTCCCGCACTTGCGGATCCCAGGTCGCACCTGCGACCACTGGTCAAATCTTCCCTATCGTACCTGCGATCTAGCACCACGCGCCTGCGAGTCCGCACTTTCGTAAAAACCTTCGCAGGTACGAAGACACCAGAAGAGGCCTGGTTCAGCAGTAGCTAAGTCCCAATTTTTCTCCCGCTAAGCATCCGAAACAACCCCGAGGCCCCCGGGACCTCAACCAAAACCACCAACCAACCTTAATACTTCATTCAAACTAGGTCGAGCCATAAAAAACGTCTCATAACATCAAAAACATCGATTATGCATAGGTTCAAGCCTAGGAACTTAGGAAAATTCTAGAATTCACATCCGACGCCGAAACACGTCTAAACTCATCCGAATGACCTCAAATTTTGCACACACATCCCAAAAGACATGACGGAACTATTGCAACTTCCGGAATTCCATTCCGACCCTCGGATAAAAAATTCACTATCAGGTTGGAAACTCCAAAAAATTCGAACTTCGGCATTTCAAGCCTAAATGAGCTACGGACTTCCAAAATACATTCCGAACACGCTCCCAAACCCGAAATCACCTAACGGAGCTAACGGAACCATTGGATTTCCATTCCAAGGCCGTCTTCACACTGCTGCAACTACGAGAAACTTTCCAACACTTAAGCTCTCATTTAGGGACTAAGTGTCCCAAAACTCTCCGAAACTCAAAACCGAACATCCCGGCAATTCAATTTAGCAGAAATAGACTTGGGGAAAATAGTTAATAGGGGATCGGGGCGTTAATTCTTGAGACGATCGACCGGGTCGCCTCATCCTCCTACACTTAAAAATTCGTTCGTCCTCAAACGAGCATAAAGACATACCTGAAGTAGTGAAAAGATGAGGGTAACTGCTGCACATATCCTGCTCGGCCTCCTAGGTCGCCTCCTCGGCCGGCTGACCCCGCCAATGAACCCTTACTGAAGCAATGTTCTTCGACCTGAGATTTCTGACCTACCTGTCCAATATAGCTACAGGCTCCTCATTATATGATAGATCCTTGTCCAAGTGGACTGAACTGAAATCTAAGAAATGAGACGGGTCACCGTGATACCTCCGGAGCATCGAAACATGAAATACCGGATGAACTCCTGCCAAGCTGGGAGGTAAGGAAAGCTCATAAGCAACCTCCCCAACACGCCTCAATATCTCAAAAGGGCCAATAAACCTCGGACTCAACTTCCCTTTCTTCCCAGATCCCATAACGCCCTTCATAGGCGAAACCTGAAGCAGAACCCACTCTCCGACCATATATGAAACATCACGAACCTTCGCGTCCGCATAAATCTTCTGTCTGGACTGGTCTGTACGGAGTCTATCCTGAATCACCTTGACCTTCTCCAATGCATCCTGAACCAACTCTATGCCCAATAGTCTGGCCTCACCCGACTCAAACCAACCCACCGGAGATTTGCACCTCCTACCATATAAAGCCTCATACGGCGTCATCCGAATGTTGGATTGATAACTGTTGTTGTAAGCAAACTCCTCCAATGGCAGGAACTGATCCCAAGACCCTCCAAACTCAACCACACACGCACGGAGCATATCCTCAAGAACCTGAATAGTGTGCTCGAACTGTCTGTCCGTCTGGGGGTGAAATATTATGCTCAACTCCACCCTGGTACCTAACTCCTGTTGAACGGCTCTCCAGGACTGTGAAGTGAACTGAGTACCTCTGTTTGAAATAATATAAACTGGAATACCATGCAAACGAACGATCTCCCGAATATAAATCTCCGCCAACCGCTCCGATGAATAAGTGGTCAGTACCAGAATGAAATGGGCTGATTTGGTCAGCCGATCCACAATCACCCAAATAGCATCATGCTTCCTCAAAGTCCGAGGAAGTCCAACCACAAAGTCCATGGTGATTCGCTCCCACTTCCACTCTGGAAGCTCAATCTGCTGAAGTAACCCTCCCGGTTTCTGATGCTCACATTTGACCTGCTGACAGTTGAGACACTTGGCTACAAACTCTGTTATATCCTTCTTCATTCTTCGCCACCAATAGTGTTGTCTCAGATCTTGGTACATCTTCGTGGTACCCGGATGGATGGAATACCGCGAATTGTGGGCCTCAGCTAAAATCAACTCCCGAAGCCCATCAACATTGGGCACACAAATCCGACCCTGCATCCTCAATACCCTGTCACCCCCAATGGTCACATCTCTGGCATCACCGTGCTGAACCGTGTCTTTGAGGACAAGTAAATGAGGATCATCGTACTGCCGCTCCCTGATACGATCGAATAAGGAACACCGAGAAACCACACAAGCTAATACCCGGCATGGCTCAGAAAGATCCAATCTCACGAACTGACTGGCTAAGGACTGAACATCTAAGGCTAGAGGCCTCTCAGCTGCATGAAGCTATGCCAAACTCCCCAAACGCTCTGCCCGGCGACTCAAGGCGTCGGCCACCACATTGGCCTTCCCCGGGTGGTATAATATAGTGATGTCATAGTCCTTTAGCAACTCTAACCATCTACACTAGCGCAAATTTAGATCCTTCTGCCTGAATATGTGCTGCAAACTCTGGTGATCCGTATATATCTCACAGGGAACACCATATAAATAATGACGCCAGATCTTCAAGGCATGAACAATGGTAGCTAACTCAAGGTCATGGACAGGGTAATTCTTCTCATGTATCTTCAACTATCTAGATGCGTAGGCAATCACCCTACCGTCCTGCATCAACACCGCTCCAAGGCCGACTCGCGAGGCATCACAATAAACTGTATAAGACCCCAAACCAGTAGGCAATATCAAGATTGGGGCTGTAGTCAAAGCTGTCTTGAGCTTCTGAAAGCTCACCTCACACTCATTTTTCCACTGAAATGGGGCACCCTTCTGGGTCAATCTAGTCATAGGGGCTGCAATCGATGAAAATCCCTTCATAAAACGGCGGTAGTAACCTGCCAAGCCAAGGAAACTGCAAATCTCTGTAATTGAGGACGACCTGGACCAACTCTGCACGACCTCTACCTTCTTCGGATCCACTCGAATACCCTCACTCGATACCACGTGGCCTAAGAATGCCACAGAACTCAACCAAAACTCACATTTTGAGAACTTTGCATACAACTTCTTCTCTCTTAGGGTCTGAAGCACTGTCCTCAGGTGCTGCTCATGATCTTCCCGACTCCGGGGGTAAACAAGAATATCATCTATGAAAACAATGACGAAGGAGTCGAGATATGGCCTGAACACACTGTGCATCAAATGCATAAATGTTGCGGGGGCATTAGTCAGCCCAAATGACATAACTAGAAACTCGTAATGGCCATACCGAGTCCTGAAAGCAGTCTTCAGAATATCCGGCTCCCGAATCTTCAACTGATGTTAACCTGAGCGCAAATCAATCTTAGAAAGTACCTGTCCGCCCTGAAGCTGGTCAAATAAATCATCAATACGAGGCAAGGGATAAAGGTTCTTCACTGTAACCCTGTTCAACTGGCGATAATCAATACACATGCGCATAGAACCATCATTTTCTTCACAAACAAGACAGGAGCACCCCAAGGTGAAACACTGGGTCGAATAAAACCCTTATCAAGAAATTCTTGTAACTGATCCTTCAACTCCTTCAACTTAGGAGGAGCCATACGGTACGGAGGAATGGAAATGGGCTGAGTGCCCGGCAAAATCAATGCCAAAATGAATGTCTCTATCGGGCGGCATGCCCGGAAGATCAGCTAGAAACACATCGGAATAATCCCGTACCACTGGAACTGAATCAATAGAAGGGGTATCAACACTGACATCTCTCACATAAGCTAAATACGCGGCACACCCCTTCTCAACCATACGCTGAGATCTAAGAAAAGAGATAACTCTACTGGGAGTGCGATATAAGGTACCACTCAACTCAACACGCGGAATACCTGGCATAGCCAGCGTCACAGTCTTGGCGTGACACTCAAAAATAGCATAATGGGGCGAAAACCAGTCCATGCCCAAGATAATATCAAAATACACCATATCGAGTAACAACAAATCCGCACTAGTCACAAAACCACGAATAGTAAACAAACACGACCGATAAACGCAGTCCACAACAAGAGAATCCCCCACAGGAGCAGAAACATAAATAGGAGAACCCAAAGAATCTCGGGCTATACCCAAATGCAGAGCAAAATAAGAAGACACATAATAATACGTGGAGCTTGGATCGAATAGAACCGATGCATCTCTGTGACAAACCAATATAATACCTGTAATGACAGAATAGCAACAACCTCAGTACGAGCAGGAATAGCATAATATCTGGCATGGCCTCCCCCTCGAGGGCGACCTCTACCTCCCCGACCTCCGCCCCTAGCTGGCTGGGCAGATGGGGTAGCAGCTGGAGCTGTGATAATGGCCTGAGAACCCTGCTGAGTACGCTGTGGCTGAAAAGTCTGTGAAGAAGCACCCCTAATAAGTCTGGGGAAGTCCCTAACCACATGGCGTGTATCGCCACACTCGAAGAAAGCTCTGGGAGGATGTAGTGGCTGTGACTGTCTAGGGCCAGGTCTACCAGACTGACCTCTGAAAGCACCCCGCGCAGGAGGCGCGCTAGAAACTGGAGGTGCATAGTAACCGCTGGCTGTTGGAAGGGCTTAATGAATGGGTCAGACCATATAACCCCTACCATGTCGACCTGCTGAGTACGGGCACCAGAGTAGTGGCCTGACTCTCGAGACCTCTTGGCCTCTCTCTCCTCTCGCTCCCTAGCCAGCATACCCTCGATCCTCCTAGAAATGCTCACTACCTACTGATAAGGAATGTCCATCTCCAACTCTCAAGCCATGATAGATCTGATAGGTGGGATAAGACCCTTAAGGAACCGGTGAACCCTCTCGCGGACAGTAGCAACCAAAGTCGATGCATGCCTAGCTAATCTGGTGTAATGAATAGCATACTCTGAAACTGTCATAGCACCCTAGCGCAAATGCTTAAACTCTGCGCGCCATGCGTCCCTGAGGCTCTGAGGAACAAACTCTCTCAGGAACATGTCTGAGAACTAGGTCCAGGTCAGTGAAGCAGCCTCGTCTGGACTGTCTAACTCATAGGTGCGCCACCAATCATAGGTGGCTCCGCGAAGTTGGAAGGTAGTAAAGGAAACCCCACTAGATCCGGCTATGCCCATAGTGCAAAGAATACGGTGGCACTCCTCTAGAAACTCCAAGGCACCGTCTGATGCTAGCCCACTGAATACCGGAGGATCATACTTCTTGAACCTCTCAAGTCTCCGCTGCTCGTCCTCTGAAGCAGCTGACCCATCCTCGGGCTGAACTGGCACTACGGGTGGTGCAGGAATGATCTCTGGGACCTGCTCTACATGCACTCACTGCTCAGGAGTGCGGGCGGCGGGAGTCTGTGCTCCTCCCCCGGCCTGGATATGGCTTCAGCAAGGGGAAGCAACCCTGCCTGAGCCAGAGTGGTGTACATAGACATGAACTGAGCTAACGTCTCCTGAAGCTGGGGTAGTAGCGGTAGTAGGCGTGTCAGGTGCCTGAACCTTGGCTGGATCTGCTAGTGGTACCTCGGCGGCAGCTCGCGCAGGTGCTCTCGCTGCACCACGTGCACGTCCTCGGCCTCTACCTCATCCCTAGCCTCTCACGGCTACAGTAGGGGGCACGGGTGCCTGATCGTCCCGAGTAGCACGTTTCCTCACCATCTGTGAGAGAATAGAAGACAGAGGTTTAGAATTGATGTCAAAAATATTGCACGACAAGGAAATAAATGAAGTGAAGATTTTTCCTAAACAGTTACATTGCCTCTCGTAGATAAGTACAAACGTCTCCGTACTGATCAGCGAGACTCTAATAAACCGGCCTGTGTTCCGTGACTCCTATGAACCTAGAGCTCTGATACCAACTTGTCACGACCCTAGTTCGCCCTCCGTGAACATTGTCATGATGGAACCTAGTCCCGATAACTAGGTAAGCCTAGCAATTCGGAATATCAACATAACTTGTGGAATAATTAAGTAAAAACTACAAAATCTAAAAGAAAGACTGTATATAAATGCCACTTGGCATATACAACCCAAAAAAATAATGCGGAAGTCTACAATATCACCCCAAAACCCAGAAACTCACCGGAAACACAGGCTAACAGAAATGTACAACACTGCTCTAACTCCAGAATGTCTAAACAACTGAAAAGAAGGAAAAGCTTTCCACTAAGGCTGGAATAAGATAGAGACTCCTGGTCTACGGACGCGGAAGATGTACCTCGAAGTCTCTGCTATGCCTCTCAACCTCGGGGATAGTGTGCATGGGTGGAGGTACCTGGATCTGCACATGAAAAACATGCGCAGGAAAGGGCATGAGTACACCACAGCAGTACTCAGTAAGTGCCAAGCCACACCTCGGTCAGGTAGTGACGAGGAAGGTCAGGGCCCTACTGAGGTCAAACAATATAATAGGAATTTACAATATGAAAACAGACATAAATAATGAATACAACAGTGAAATAAGACAGGTCAAACAAGGCAATATCCAAACACAAGAACAGAGTAACACGGAATATGAACAGCTAAATAACAATGGTAACAATGAGGATCTCCCAAGATACCGTCCTATAGTCCTTTTCTCAGCTGCCTAGTGGAACTCCCGGGATACCCTCCCGTAGTCCATCATATGTATATCCGAAGGATCTCCCGGGATACCGTCCCGTAGTCCAATTACCAGTGTGCAGGGGGATCTCCTGGGATACCGTCCTGTAATCCCAAAGTAAATGTGCAGGGGGATCTCCTGGGATACCGTCCCGTAGTCCCAAAATAAATGTGCAGGAGGATCTCCCGGGATACCGTCCCGTAATCCCAAAGTAAATATGTAGGGGGATCTCCTGGGATACCGTCCCGTAGTCCCAAAATAAATGTGCAGGGGGATCTCCCGGGATACCGTCCCGTAGTCCCAAAGTAAATATGCAGGGGGATCTCCCGGGATACTGTCCCGTAGTCCCAAAGTAAATATGCAGGGGGGTCTCATGGGATACCGTCCCGTAGTCCCAAAGTAAATGTGCAGGGGGGTCTCCCGGGATACCGTCCCGTAGTCCCAAAGTAAATGCGCAGCCATAACAAGAAGACATTTAGAAATAGAGTGCAAAAATACAAGGTAACAAGTAGTTCTAGCCTAACATGCTTCACGTAGTACAATTAAAGCAACTTAAGCAAATAGGCAATTCAAGTCAACTAGGCATGCTTTTCTAAACTAACATAGTCTATAATTGCAAGTAGAATAAAGCAGGTAAGAAAGAAACTCAGTCTAAATATTTAAAGTAAAACCGGATTTGCTACAATTAGCACAAGTACGCGCTCGTCACCTCACGTACAAGGCATTCAATTACCAAATATCACATCCTAAAGGGAAAGGTCCCCCACATAAGGTTAGGCAAGCCACTTACCTCGAACCGGCTCAAAATCAACTCGAAACCACACGATTGCCACGAGTATCCGACTCCAACTGGCCTAAATCTATAAAATTCAATTATATATCGTAAATAACATCTCATGCAACTGATTTTCACTTTTTAATTCAAGCTAAGGCGCGAACTTAGGTAAAATGACCAAAATGCCCCTCGGGCCCACGTCTCGGAATCGGGCAAAAGTTATATTTTCTGGACACCCATTCACTCACGGACTCATTCAACCAGAAACAATCGGAATTCGATGCCAAAAACGTCATAAATTTTCAGAATTCCGGGTTGGGGAAATTTCATCAATTTCCTATGGTTTTTCCCCCATTTTTGATGATTTAAACTAAAGAAAACAATGTAGATTAATGGTCTAACAATGAATTAGGATTAGAAAATGTTACTTATGATCATTCTCTTCAAAACCCATAGAAAAATTGCAAATTCTTGAGCCTTTACATGATTTTTAGACTTATGAAATAAACTCTCGGATTTTTGGAATAAAATACACAGGGATCTGGCACCTGCGGTCCCGATAACCGCACCTACGAAAAAAGTATCGCGGGTGCGAGATTCACTTAAGTCCACTGGGGCCGCACCTGCGGTCGTTTGGTCGCGCCTACGTTCCCGCACTTGCGGAACCCAGGTCGCACCTGCGAACACTGGTCAAATCTTCCCTATCACACCTGCGATCAAGCCCCACGCTCCTGCGAGTCCGCACTTTCGGAAAAACCTTCGCAGGTGCGAAGACACCAGAAGAGGCCTGGTTCAGCAGTAGTTAAGTCCCAATTTTTCTCCCGCTAAGCATCCGAAACAACCCCGAGGCCCCCGGGACCTCAACCAAAACCACCAACCAACCTTAATACTTCATTTGAACTAGGTCGAGCCTTAAAAACACGTCTCATAACATCATTAACATTGATTATGCATAGGTTCAAGCCTAGGAACTTAGGAAAATTCTAGAATTCACATCCGATGCTGAAACACGTCTAAACACATCCGAATGACCTTAAATTTTGCACACACATCCCAAAAGACATGACAGAACTACTGCAACTTCCGGAATTCCATTCTGACCCTCGGATCAAAAATTCACTATCGGGCTGGAAACTCCAAAAAATTTGAACTTCGGCATTTCAAGCCTAAATTAGCTACGGACTTCCAAAATACATTCCAAACACGCTCCCAACCCCGAAATCACCTAATGAAGCTAACGGAACCATCGGATTATTCCGAGGACGTCTTCACACTGCTCCAACTACGGGCAACTTTCCAACACTTAAGCTCTCATTTAGGGACTAAGTGTCCCAAAACTCCCCGAAACTCAAAACCTAACGTCCTGGCAATTCAATGTAGCAGAAATAGACTTGGGGAAAAACAGTTAATAGGGGATCGGGGAGTTAATTCTTGAGACGACCGACCAGGTCGTCACATTTACTTTCACGAAACACTTCTAACTTGTGTTCTTTATTTGTAAAGAGATTTTTTTGTCTTTGTAAATAAGTCTTCATCGAACCAACCTAAAGGAGTGATAAATGTGGATGATTTGACCCCTCTTCTGCTCCAACGCGGAGCCGGAGAGGTGTAGACTGAGTATTTTAGGCTCTACTCCTTTAAGAAGTTCTTATCTTCCCAGATTACTTCCCCTCCTTCTGCTAGGTCTTTTGTTTCTCCAAGAGCTAGGGCTTACAGATCTTCGTCCAGGGGTAGAGAACATCATGAACCCTTACACGAACAACGAGTGGATGAAATCATTTCTGCTGAGTTTACCTTCACTAGGGATAGTTAGGTCCTTGTTGATCAGTCGTTATCCCTTGATAGTGCTGATAGGTACCCTACCCTTATTACTGAAGTTTTAGTTCCCCTTGTTCGCATGGAATGTTCTTGGAAGTCTGATTTTCCTATCATCGTTCCAAATGAGAACCAAAGAATAACGTCTTACAAGATGGGCTATTCTTACATTTATACCTACCCTTTTACTTTATGGTTTAAACCTCATATTGATCTAGTAATCATCGAATTCTGTCGTTTCTTCAAAATTTGTTTAGGACAAGTTGGTCCTCTTGAGTGGCGGGTTGTTGCGTGTCTCTGATGTTTAGCTACTTTAGCCTCGGTTCCTTTTACCTTTAATCATCTCATTCATCTTTATTCTCCTGCCTTATTTTGTCAAGGGATTTTTACTCTGGCTACCAGGAGTAAAAGAGTGCTGGTAACCCCTGAAGACAATAAGGATAGAGGTTGGTATCTTTGGTACGTTTTTGCGCCCACTGCTGGTTTAGTAGGTGAAGAAAATCCTCCCTTTCCCGAGAAGTGGAATCGTGCACGTGAGTACATTTTAGCTCACATTCTTTATTCTTCCTTTTTTCTTTAAGTGTTTTATTAACACCGTAGCTATTTTTTTTCTTCTTTCAGCAATCATGGGTACTGTTGAGAATGTCTCTAGTATCTGTGGTTTGGGTAGAAAAGTTGTTGTCGATTGCTCAATTGGAAGAAAGGTCTTGGAACTACTTCTCCGGGAAGTACAGTTGGAAAGTGAAAACTCACGGTAAGTGAAGCTTTTGTTTTCATTTCTTTCCTTGCTCGAATCTCTTTCTCATTTTAACCATTTATTTTTATAGGGTTTCCTATCCGTGGAGTGTCTGCAGTGTCTGTTTCCAAAATGTCCCTGGCTCAGGCACAGGAAATTATTGCTGGTTCTTCTTCTTCGAAGAGGAAGTTTGGTGGATCTAGGACCTTAGAAGAAGAAGAAGAAGAAGAAGAAGACACCTTGGTGCACAGGTCACGTAGAAGGAGGGTGATTTTAGACGATGAGTCTACACCCGTGGCAGTGTCTTCTGTGCCTGATGTTAGACCTTCTTCCTCTGAGGATGCTTCTCTCTCTCCTGCGCATGATTATGTGGATCATCTGTTTTGTGAAGGCTTCGGCCCTGAGGTTAATGAATCTCCCTTGGACGTTCTTCCTCCTTCTTTTAGAGAAGTTCCTTCATCTGCTCCTATTACCTCCTATGCTTCCTTGTCTATTACTGCTCCCGTTACTACTTGGCCCGTGACTTTCTCAGCTCCCCAGACTTCTGTGCCCGTGGCTTCTACATCTCTGCCTACTTTTATGCCTTCTGTTAGAGAAGTAAGGTCTTCCGGCAGGGAGATGCGGCAAATTCTAATAGAGGTTCCAGCTGGTGGGAGTTTTTTTAAGAAATCTTGTCAGCCTGAGGTGTGGCTGAAGCCCTTGATAGGCCCAACAGAGAGGACCAAACTGGATAGCCACAGTTCTATTACCTGGGCTAATGAGGTCGTTCATACATCTTTGAAGGTAAAGTATATTCTTTTGCATTTCATGCTCGTACATGTAATTGTCGTATTTAACTGATTTCCTTTTTGTAGATCAATCTTATAGGCATAGAGCTCATGAAGAGGGTTTCTAACACGAAGCAAGAAATAAAAGAGTGGCGTGCTAAAGTTGAGAACTGGAAGGGGCAATATGAATGCTTAAGGCTCGACATGGAGGCCTTAGAGGAAGAAAAATGTACCTTGGAGCGGCAGATGAGAGTCATGGCAGTGGAGAAGGCTTCTTCTAACCAAGAGGACAAAGACAAGATCATTCTTGAGTCTTCATTTGCCGAGTAGCTGTCTCGTGCCTCAGAAGAAGCTAGGAGAAGCTAAGAGTCTCTGACCCAGACCCAAGAGGATCTTTGCAATGCCTTGGACAAAATTCAATTCTTGGAGAGGTCTGTTGCACCTTTAAGGGTCGCCAAAGATGCTATTGATGCTGAGAGGGATGGGCTGAGAGCTGAGATTATCATATGGGAGAATGATTACCAAGATCTTGAGGAGGCGGCAACTGTCGATGTCAGTTGGGCGTATATGAATTCTCGCCTTGACACATTGACGGAAATGAGTCAAGGGGGTTTCGACCTTAACGCTGAAATAGCTAAAATCAAAGAATCCATGGAGAAATCTCAACAAGGTCAGAATCTCTCTTCACCCGAAGGTGAGGCTCCTGCTGCTCAAGTCCCTTCGTCTCCATTAGGGTTTTGAGCTGCCATCCGTATTAGTGCTGCTTTTCTTCGTGGTTCGAGCAGGTCCAGATTGGTCCTCAATTCGTCGTCGTTTGCTTCCTTTGTGGCTGTTGTGAACCTTATGCTTGGTTCACCAATCTCCACAGGTATTAAGGCTTTTGAACCATTGACAAGTGAGAATGGAGTTTCCCCCATGGCTGTTTTTGAAGTTGTTCTGTATGCCCATAGCACTGCTGGTAACTCATCAGGCCAGTTTCCTTTGGCTTTATCTAGCTGCTTATTTAGATTGTTGATGATGACTTTATTCATTGACTCAGCTTGACCATTAGCCACGGGGTGGTATGGCATTGAAGTTATCTGTTTGATTGCCAGCTTTCGAAGAATTTTGTGGTTTGCGAGCGTATGAATTGTGGGCCATTATCACACACGATCTCCTTTGGTATCCCAAAGTGGCATATTATGTT
>ML404212.1:603-11095 GCA_005239525.1 Nicotiana knightiana | reverse complement strand
TTTTTTAGACAGATTTTAAGATTTAGTTAATTGCTTAAGAGGCTATTAGGCTTAGGTTAATTAACTTAGGTCTTTAGGCTTAGGATAATTAAAAGAAGTTTGGTTAAGTTAACTAGTCGACTAAGTTAAATCAATTCTTGGGTTTTAAGTAAGTCTTATGCTATGTTAACTATTAGTCAACAAACAAACTTCAATCTAATCTAATCAACTGATAGCTAAACCTTCATTGTTTTATCAAAGGTTAATTTATTTTAGATTAATTAATTACTTTAAGCTTTTTTAGACTTAGGTCAATTCATTGTTATTTAGTTCAAATATATAGTTGATTAGTTGTGTATAATCGTCTAATTAGACCATTATTTGATCGATTGAAACTAAAGTCGAAACCACAAGTAAGTAAACAAACAGAAAGTATAATTAATATAGGCTTGCCTATCCAACAAAACTAACAATTTTCAACTAAAATGAACATTATGTTAATTAAACAGAAAGGCCCATGGACTCCTAAAATCAGATTAGTACTCAATCTTTAAAGCGAGAAACTTAATAGTTGAGGAAAAATGGGGAAAGAAGGAGGGGGGAAACAGTCTGGGAGGAAGCAATAGTCCCCAACCAGTGAACAATTTGGACAATAAGGTATAGATTAGGTACGCATGCATATTTAGAACTAAAACGACCAAGAAGAGAGGATATTCAACATAACTAAACTCGAATAAAAGATTTCAAGCTAATCGGCTAAACATAGCATGAATGCATTTGCAGATCTAAACTAAGTCAAGAACAAACAAAATGCTACAAACATGTGTTGAACAGTGAGGCATGCGCTTTTATTTTCTTTCTAAAAGAAGCAATATCAGAAGAAAAAAGGAAAATACAAGGGGGGAAGGGGTACTAGTGGGGTACTAACAAACTCCGGCAGGGTTTGGAAATGATCCAAACCCACATGAATCAACAGCTCTCACCAAGAGCTGTTGACTCATGTGGCTTTGAACCATTAATTGTTCCGGATCGTCCTGGTAACAGGAAACTAAGTTTTCTGCCTTTCTTAGATCTGAAATCGAAGGAATTTGAGTGGTTTTTTAGGGAAGCTGATGGTGGGATGGGGTTAAGGGGGAGGAGAGGACCATAGGGTGAAAGTTTGGGGGTGATTGGAGGAGGTCCGGTGGCCGGACGGCGGTGGGATTTTGGGGCGGCTAGGGTTTAGGTTTAGAGAGATGAGAGAGAGACGGAAATGGGGGCGGCTAGGGTTTAGGTCTGGGGTTGGGTTTCAGATGAATGAGGGTATGGGGTGGGGTTCGGGCAATTAAATACTAAACGGGTGGTCAGTTCCCAGCCGTTGGATCAAGGATAGATCAATGGCTGGGGTTGAACTTGGCTTAAACGGCGTCGTTTTGGTTAAGCTGGGGCAGGCCGGGTAGGGGATTTGGGCTGGTCCGGATTCGGTGTTAAGGAGAAGGGGTTTTGGGCCTGGGTAATTCGGCCCAGGTCCGGTTTTAAACCTATTTTAATTCTAACATTTATTAAAAAAAATGTAGTGATTAATTCTAACTTAGTTTTTGTCTAATTATAAATTAATTAAGAGTAATAACATTTGATTTGATACTCATATCATTTAAGGAACAAATTTCACAATTTTGTTAGGAAAAAATGAATGAATTAATCATTAAATCTACATTGTGTCAAATAATCAACATTTTGTTGTTATTTATTTCAATCGATCACAAGTAATATATTGAGTAACTCTAGTTTAAATTTTAATTACTGAGTAAATCAAAGGTTGAAATTTCTAGTTAAAAAATGTGATTATTTAGAGAATAATTTTCCGTAATAAAAATGATTGAAGTCATGCACCGAATCATGCGACTTTAAATCATTTCTGAATTCTAAAAGACAAATTATGATTGATGTAATGTAGATAATTCACACACAGATATTGAAATTCAACAAGGTTTATAGTCATTAATTAATTTATTGAATTTTGTAGGAACATATAGTAGGTTAAAAATTACATGCTCACACTCTACATAATCTATGTTGATTCTTAAATCAGTACTACTCCTATTTGAATCCCTAATTTCCTGTGATTGATTTCCTTTAATTGATTTCCTGTGATAATATTTTTACGACCTTTAGTTACTTCTTGCCTTATTACATGACTAATTTTACTATCAATTGATTCCTACAGTAGTGTTTTAATTAAAACCTTATGAACCTGGCCCCAATTTCCTACTCTGTGCTTACTATGTTCGAAATCTTTCCTTATTTTTTATACACGATTCTTTCCCTTACTTGTTACATGTTCTGACCGTTTGAAATTTAACTCCCTTAATTAGGGGTACTAGTACTGATTTTGCAACTAATTGATTCCTTGAGTTCCATAATTATTGGGCAGTCTATTTATTACCTTATTTTCACCTAGTTTCAAACCATATATATACTCTATTCATTCCATGACACACAGACACGAACAACTAATCTGTTCAACTCTCTCTCTCACAACTAAAACTTGCTCTCTATTCTCTCTTATGTGCTACTTGCTACTATTCTAAGTTAGCCGGCTACAAGCCAAGGCTAACTACTGTGCCTCTCCTATTTCTGCTTTGTGTTTCTGCTCTCTTCACTTCACCGGTATGTTCTAATTCATATTTCAGCTCTCAAACCAACATGTTTCTATTACTGATGCAGTTCGTTGTGTTTCTAATTTGCTTTTACTTACTATTCTGTTGTTCAACATGTAACTAGGATCTTGGATTCCATCTAGCATGTCTTGTGTACTCCAATCTGTCTTTATGTGAATCTCCATGTTTATGTTTGATACGTTAGATTAGAGCATCTTCTCCTTTCTTAAACTGGTTGGTACTACCATGTTAGTTTCATCCTATACCCTGATGATCCTCTGAACCCTCATGATCTCTGATTGTTTATGCATTCTCTTACCTGTTACATGTTCAGTACTCTGCACCTATGTGTCCCTCAAACCCCCTTTCCCCTGTTGTGGTTGTTGGATCATTCTGGGTCCTTGTGTGATGCTGACTCTGCCTTGGTTCTGAGATTGGTGTTCATGTTCTTTCAAACTATTTTCATCAGTTTAACTTTTGTTATATTTCCATTAAGTTTTTCTTCCAATATTGTTTTCTTACTTAACATTTTCAAACTATGAGCACTTTCACTATACTCTTAGACCCCTTAAGTTCTGCCCCCTCTGTGTGAGCATTGCCTTGGGACCCTTGAGCTCCCTCTGAACTTTGACACACAAAGGCTGGCCATTCCACACTGCACTTACTCTATCTTGGCTATGAAATCTGGGTGCCCGGGATCCCTTGAGATCCTTAGGGAACTTTGACACACCTGGATCATATGGAAGGTTGTGAATAGAATAGCAATGAGGCATTCTGGAGATTCTGGGCCTATCAGTAGGCTCCTTATATTATAACTTCTTCTTTTCATTATTCAGTTATGTAACTCGTGCAAATGCCTGTAATAATTGTTGTAAACAACTCTTTGGGGATGGAGAGTGAAAAGGGAGGGGTAAATATGCATGTTGTAGCTATTATAGGGTAGAAGCCATGCTATTAGGTTTTATTCCTTATTTGTGCAATAGAAACCATGCTTAGGACTCATATGTGCAAGATCATGCATTAGAAATCATGTTCCCTAGGTATTACACTTACTGTTTTCAGCATTTATTGGCATCTCATTTCGAAAGTAGTGTGCTAAAATGTGCTAATAACCCCTATGCTGCCATGTACACTTAGAGATCTTGTTTAGGATAAAAAAACACTAATAAGTCTGTCATGTTTACATCTCCTGAATCATGTTTAAACAATGCAATATTTGTGCATTTAGAGATCATGTTTAGGCTTCTGATTCTGCATCATTCTACATCTTTGTGCATTAGATACCATGTTTTAGGATTTCATTCGTACTCTCTTAACAACACTTAGTCTAACTAATGGTGCATGTAAAAGGTATAAAACACTTCACTCAGTTTCTCTAAAACAACTGGCAACAATTCTTTGTTCTGAACAACCTAGAACAGCATGTGTAGGTAATACTTTGCAACAGCCCTTCTAACAATTTAGATAATTAGTATACATTGTCCCACGCCTAGGCAAGTCTTAGGTAACCAACTTAAAAAAATAAAATCAGAATTGTCTTTGTGTTCATGTTTAACTGTCAGCATGGTTAAAACCAGTAGGCAAGCCTGATTAAGACTTCCTCTCTAAGTTATGCAATAAATCTGTCTTTGTGTTATCACCTAGATACTATGCTTTAGGATTCTGAATTAATATGGACCTTAGTTGTGTATGAGACATGCTATTTATGTGTACTGTGTGTGGAGGAATACTTGAACCTTTATCTGCTTTCCATGCAAGTCCGAAATCATCATACGAAGCTACTGGAATCAGCGAAACTCGATTTCGAGGTCGTTTACTCTGAATGTTGACCGAAGTCAAACTTCACCTTAAAAGCCAAATCTTAAGGAACCAAGTGTTCCTATCTTACTCTATACACTTCCGAATCCCGACCCGTCCCCGCAAGTCATTAATCACTGAAAGCCGCTACGGGAAGTCTTATTTAGGGGAACGGGGTCCGAATACGCAAAACAACCGATTGGGTCGTTAAACTTTATCTGCAGTCCTACTTGTTTTGTTATCTGTCGCCCTAGAATTTTTACCTTTAAAACCTGAGGGTCTACCTAGAACCTCCCTTTAGGATAGGAGTCCTAATTTCCTCCGGGATTGATAGGAAAGGACAGGTAACAGCATGCAATAGAGATCGAGACCAACACTCATTTTTAATAACCTTACAGGGTGGGAAGGGTAGAATATGGATATGATGACCGGTGAGCTAATACCACGTGTAGTCCCTCTTCGAGGAGTGATTACCGGGTATTGCATTGATGTGATCCATATTATTATAAACCTAGGACACCTTTTATATGCTTAGCTCGTAATCCTTTTAGAAGCTAATCTTTTTTACTGTTTTTTCAAACATCTGCATGCTTAAGACTTAAATCCCCTCTTAATTGAGTCTTTACTTTTTATTTGCTAATTGTACAAATTCACGAAACCATTTGGCCGGGAACCACACTTGTGGATCCTGAGGGGTGCCTAACACCTTCCACTTAGGATAATTTCAAGCCCTTACCCAATCTCTGGTTAGTAACGTAGTTGTAATTGAACCCCTTAGACTTAACACACCGTTAAAATCGTTAGGTGGCGACTCTTCAAAATATGCAAATCCCTTTCCCAAAAGAAACGAATTTTCCTAACCAAGTCATAAACCCGATTCCGCGAGGAAAAGGGGGGCGCGACACCATCTTCTTCCTTTGCAACTTCAAAAGATTTGGTAAAATTTACAATTAATACCCATTCTAATAATTTACTAAAACTAACATTCAACAAAACATGAAAATTCCATCTAACCTTGATTGGCAGAATTTTGAAATCCAAACTTCTCTTTATATGTGAGAGGTGTAGACATATCATACGTTCCTTCAAAACATTTGCATACAATCTCACTTACACTTGTTCCCAATGGACTTTCTAAATCCTGAGATTGCACTACACATTTAAAGATTTTCGTTGTTACTCCCGTCTCTTTTGTATTTTCATGCTCTTGAAATTCTACAACATCTTGAACTTCCACTCCATCAATAGATTCTACATATTTTTTTAACACAAAAAAGTTTATAAGTATTACGCTATTTAATATAAATTTTAATGACAAAAAATTCATATTCTATATCTAACCTTTCCCAATTTGAGTGCCAATATCAGTTTCATCATCTAGATGTGCATCTCTATAATCGCTTTCATACTGAACTTCTGCATGCACATCTGTATCATTACGTTCACCACCACCTGCATCTTTGTTAATTGTCACAGTAGGTTCTGTACCATCACCATTATCATCAACTCCATCTTTACTAATTGAAACACTATATTCTCTCTCTATGTTCCGTTCATCAGCTTTCACAAAAATCTTCAACAAAGTATCAATCTTTGATCCTAGACTTTTCTTTAAATCCTGTGAAAGAAACTAAATTAGAAACTTAAGGACAGACAGTCCTTAAGTTTGAATTCCAAGTTAAAAAGTTGAGGACACTTGGTCCTTAAGTTTAAATTCCATGTTAAAAAGTTGAGGGCATTTGGTCCTTAACTTTGAATTCCAAGTTCAAAAGTTAAGGACATACAATCCTTAACTTTGAATTCCAAGTTAAAAAGTTAAGAACAGACAGTCCTTAACTTTGAATTCCAGAATTCCAAGTTCAAAAGTTAAGGACAGGCAGTCCTTAACTTTGAATTCCAAGTTAAAAAGTTGAAGACACTTGGTCCTTAACTTTGAATTCCAAGTTCAAAAGTTAAGGGCATACAGTCCTTAACTTTGAATTCCAAGTTAAAAAGTTGAACTGGTGTCCTTAACTTTAAACTAACTGAAATTAATGATATTACCTTCATATCATTTTCAATCTTTTTTTCTGTCACAGATATCTTCTGACTTATTCTAGTAACTTCAGCCTGCAAATCCTTTTTAAACAACTCTGATAATCTCTTAATCAAAAACCATAAAAACAAAAAAGTCTCTTAAGCAAAAAACAATCAAATAAAAAACCAATGCTATTAAAAGACAGAAAACTTACTTGAACAATTTCCTTAAGAATGGCTTCATCAAATTGTGTGGAAAAAGGCATTGAGCTTTGATCTTGAGAAAATGGCTCATGCACAGTAATAGCCTCTGCATCTTCTTCACAAGCAATAAATGGTGTCACCTCGATCAATTTATACAATTATTATATAAGAAAAAAAACACATAAGTTTTCAGAACTAAAAAACATAAATAAAATATTAAAAAATCGAGTAATCAGATTAACTTACACTTTCATTATGGAAGTATCTTTTACACAGAGAATCATATTGTGGAGATTTCATGTCTGAATAACATAACATCCGAGGATAACCACATTCTCAAAAGTTATCAAATTGTTTTTCTTGCAAAATTGGCAACATTTCCATAATCCAAACACAAAAAGCAAAAGGAAAGCCAAGTAGAGTGTAGCTATCCTTGTCATTATTTTTATCTTTCTCTTTCTCATTATCATTCTCATTGGGCTTCAAACAACTCTTCAATGATTTTAATAATGTTTCATAACATAGAGAGCCCGAGTTGAATGAAGAGCAAAGTAGATCATCATCTACAATTTTCATTAACTTCTCAGACACGTTCCTACTCTTCCGCTTATCCAACAAAACAGATTCAACAAAATATATTGTTGCTAACTTCACAGCATCATCATCGCTGCCTTCAAATAACAAAGTTCTACCATCTGGGTGACTAGAAATAAAATCATATAAATCACCTAACTCAATACGATCCTTAAATAGACTTTCAAAAGCCTATTCTCTTTTTCATCCAAACCTTTAATATCCAGTGTAGAAGAACAGCTCAAACCAGTGATTATATTAAATGCTTCTCGTGTAAACTTAAGTTCATGGTCAAAAATCTTGAACGTCATCGAATTAGCGTCATTACTTACAATTTCAGAAAGTAATAGACAGTGAATAAGTTTACCAGAAAACTTCACACTTTGTAACTTGAAAAAGTTCCTGAAAATACCATCCCTTAATTTCTTCCACTGCCAGTTTGACAAAAGACTTTTTATCATTTCCTTATATTGTAGATCTCCTTTCCAATAGCTCATGAGGTTTCGCAAAACATTAAACTCGACCACACGATCTCCTTCCATTATAACACTACAAAGAAGGAAAAAGAACATAAAACATTAAACTCGAAACACGATCTCCTTCCATTATAACACTACAAAGAAGGAAAAAGAACATAAAAGATTTGAACAAGCAGTCCTTAACTTAAAGTTTCAAGTTAAAAAGTTAAGGACACTAGGTCCTTAACTTTAGGTTTCAAGTTTAAAAGTTAAGGACAATAGGTCCTGAACTTCAACTTTCAAGTTTAAAAGTTAAGGACATTTGGTCCTGAACTTCAAGTTTCAAGTTCAAAAGTTAAGGACAAGTAGTGCTTAACTTCAAGTTTCAAGTTCAAAAGTTAAGGTCAAGCAGTCCTTAACTTCAAGTTTCAAGTTCAAAAGTTAAGGACAAGCAGTCCTTAACTTAAAGTTTCAACTTTAAAAGTTAAGGACAATATGTCCTGCACTTCAACTTTCAAGTTTAAAAGTTAAGGACACTTGGTCCTGAACTTCAAGTTTCAAGTTCAAAAGTTAAGGACAAGCAGTCCTTAACTTCAAGTTTCAAATTAAAAAGTTAAGGACAAGCAGTCCTTGACTTAAAGTTTCAAGTTAAAAAGTTAAGGACAATAGGTCCTTAACTTTAAGTTTAAAGTTTAAAAGTTAAGGATAATAGGTCCTGAACTTCAACTTTCAAGTTTAAAAGTTAAGGACACTTGGTCCTGGACTTCAAGTTTCAAGTTCAAAAGTTAAGGACAAGCAGTCCTTATCTTCAAGTTTCAAGTTCAAAAGTTAAGGACAAGCAGTCCTTATCTTCAAGTTTCAAGTTCAAAAGTTAAGGACAAGCAGTCCTTATCTTCAAGTTTCAAGTTCAAAAGTTAAGGACAAGCAGTCCTTAACTTCAAGTTTCAAGTTAAAAAGTTAAGGACAATAGAACCTTAACTTATAGTTTTCAGTCCTTAACTTAAAAGTTCAAGTTAAAAAATTAAGAACAATAGGTCCTTAACTTATAATTTTCAGTCCTTAACTTTGCGATCCAAGTCCAAAAGTAAAAAACACTTCGTCCTTAACTTTTATGAACACATTAACTAAAAATTCATAAACAAAGTTAGCTTATGAATTTGAACGACTATTTTCATGAAATATCCTTACATAATCAAATATATTTATTGAACCACAAACAAAAGAATTACTGAATAACATTATCACAAAAATCTGATCCTTATTCGACACAAAAATCAACTTATAACCGTTATTTTCGAAATTTCAAACATACTTCATGCAACACACATCATTGATCTCGATTAAACATATACAAAAACAAAAAATGCATAAAAGCAAAAAAAAATCAAATAAAACAACTGCAACTGGTTCGAGTTTGATAAATTACCAGTTCAATCGTACAAAGAAGAGAAGATGACGAAGGAAAAGATCAACTGCAACTGATTTGCATGCAAATAAGGTACAGATACTAGCACGAAGAGCTCCGAAAAGTTTTCCTCGCAATTTTCCCTCTTAATGAATAAAACAAGGGTTTTAACATATAAGAAGTAAACAAAGGGCAAAACAGTCTTTTCAAAACAATTTTAATAGAGTAGTCGCTATTTTTGCTCAGCATTAGAATTGATGGATACAAAATAAATACCACATTTATTATTGGCTACCACACGCAAATTTTACGATTTATTGCTACACCATGAAATGTTCTTGCTATCTTATCCACCTTTTGCTCTAAATTAGTACTTATTCCTTCTAAAATAAATGAACGCTCATACTAAGAAAATTTAGAAATTGGCATTTACATCTATACCCAGTTTTTGGGTCAACTTTTAACTTATACCCGCTTTGCAAAAAAAATTGTAAGCGTACCCATTTTTCAGGTAACTTCAGACATACGTGCCTGAAGTAGCAAAAATTCATGTCTGAAGTTTGAAGCAAAACTTCAGATATTTTTGCCTGAAGTTTGTCCTGACTTGCAAAGGCAATCACGCAAACCTCAGTTCATAGTGCAATGACAAACTTTAGTTCAATAAAACTACAACATGTTTTGGCTGAAGTTTTGTTTTGTAATTGCTGAACTTCAGCATTCTAGGAGCTGAAGTTTGTTTTGTAATTGCTGAACTTAAGCATTTTAGGAGATGAAGTTTGTTTTGTAATTGCTGAACTTCAGCATTCTAGGGCTGAAGTTTGTTGTGTATTTGCTGAACCTCAGCATTCTAGGAGCTGAAAATTTTGTTTATATTTGCTAAACTTCAGCATTCTTGGAGCTGAAGTTCTAAGTCTGCACACGAAAATGAGGAAGATAATCTTTCTCCGGTAGTTCAAAAGAATACAAGTTTAACCAAAACACGTTTTTGGGATTTCCAGAATTACCAATAATTGCATCCATCCAGGAAAAACATAATCTTTGGAATTCAACAAAAGAACATATTGTACATAAACGAATAGTACTAAACAACAATGAATTTACTAGATCATGAGCAGCGAGACCGATCGGATCAGCGTTTGGCACACGAGGCTGATTATATAGAACCAGCGCAGTACCAGCGAGGTCGTGATATCCCACGGCCTCGTGGCGCCTGACGACCTGGTGGTGCCGGACGACGTGGTCGTGGGAGGAGAGGAGGTGGTCCCCAGCTAGGGGGTGTTGAGGCTCCTGCGGATGATGTTGATGATGATATGGCAGGTGTCATGGATGGGACGGACATGCCGTCTTACAGCCATGGAATTTATCCCACTCAAGTGCCCTCGCAGATGACCCCATCGGGTCAATTAATCATCATGGGATCG